>VTFQ01000008.1:41939134-42099134 GCA_036281575.1 Ancherythroculter nigrocauda | reverse complement strand
CACCCCTAAAGATTCAGAACAAATATTTTAGATAAATGTTTTTTGTTCCACAGGGTTTATACACTGAACAAAATGTTGCCCCCATTTTTCATGAGCTGAACTATGTACACAAAAGGCCTATTTCTCTCAAATATTGTTCACAAATCTGTCTAAATCTGAGTTAGTGAGCACTTCTCCTTTGCCGAGATAATCCATCCACCTCACAGGTGTGGCATATCAAGATGCTGATTAGACAGCATGACTATTGCCTTAGGCTGGCCACAAATAAAAGGCCACTCTAAAATGTGCAGTTTTACTGTACTGGTGGGGTCCGGGGGGATCCGAAAACCAGTCAGTATCTGGTGTGACCACCATTTGCCTCACGCAGTGCAACACATCTGCTTCACATAGAGTTGATCAGGTTGTTGATTGCCTGTGGAATGTTGGTCCACTCCTCTTCAATGGCTGTGCAAAGTTGTTGGATGTTGGCAGGAACTGGAACACGCTGTCGTATATGCCGCGGGAGATGAATGCCGCAAACACACCGCAGGTCATGTGACAAGAACCAACCAATCATCTTCAGCCTTTCCGTAACAGCATAAAGCTCAGCCGAACAGCTGATCATAGCTGTAGGGCGGGGTTTTTATTTCTCATCTCCATAAATATATCTAGTAGTAAAGCTAATGCAAGGGCTAGAAATCAATGAATCCTTTGCTGATACTTCCTCGTCATCGTGGAGAATGCAGTTCATGGTTACATAGCAATTACAGCACGCCACGGGAGAGGAAAGGAGGAGAAAGCGGCTCAGTCACGCTTTCCACGTGTTTTTAGATATGATATATGAATGGCCCCTAAGGTAGGCTATAATTTAAGAGTGGCATAGTTAGGAAGGTTCCGGGAAATCCAGCCTTGATCATTTCTGTATTCTCTTTGATATATTGATCTCTCCTACCATTGAAGCTAGATCTGTCTCTGTTAAAAATAGATGCTTAAATGAGAACACTAGTGTACTGTTTATGAAGGCTATATTTTTAATGGGACAGAATAGTGAAAACTACAGGCATTTTACTGTAAACATTTGAGAAAGTTACTGTAATATAATCATACCCTCATTTATTCTCTTGACTAAAGATGGCAAAATCTCGCATATCAACCTAACCTGCTGAAACAGTTTTGAGGTCAATTGATCTAATTTAGTTTATCTGAAAAATAATGATCTGTGACTGCATGTTGAATATGAAGGGTTTTTTTTGGTCTATTTTTTGTAAAAAAAAAAAGTCATTTGTGGACGTCAAATAAGCACAGTGACAGCGATTCGAGAGCAGTCGAGCGGCTACACCCAAGTGTTGCTATCTGCAGATCAGAGTAATGGGCATGACGAAAGGTCTTTAGGGTGTGGGGTAGGGTGGTTAGAGGTTAGTTACCCAACTTACCCAACTTTAACCTATCCAACTTTTTCCTAAGACAACTGAGTTTTAGATGATGGGAGGCATTTCTGGTTTGGGGAAGTTCCACTAAAAAAGACTGAAACAAATCATTTCAGATCATTAGGTTGTGCTACAAGTTTGTCAGTTTGTCCAAATGAGCAGAAAAATTCCTTCAAATTTTATTTTCAGACATCATGAGAATAGTGTAACCCTTGATATTTTTAATAGGGTTGCCACCCACCCCTAAAATACAGGATCGTCCCGTATTTACAGGTAGCCTAAAATGATGCAACCTATATCAAATCAATACCGTATGACCGTGATTTTAACAGTAAAAGACTGTAAAAATGCTGTGGTGAAAATCTGTCAATTGGTTTACAGAAAGTTTACGTACTATATACGGTGAATAACTGTAATAGATCTAACGGTACATTTAATGTAATTTTACGGTAAAATACCATTAAATTCACAGTTTTTGGAAGTGAAAAATAACAATTCATTGTAAAATTTACAGTGAAAAAACGTAAATTTACATTCCCACAATTCCCTGCGTGACACTTCACATTTGATATATTTTCGTTGAAATAACTGTTTCTTCTTAGTTTTTCTCATTTTTTTCTAATCAGTTATGTACATTAGGGTTTTATGTTACATCTAATGTTGTTAAATTAATGTTTATTGCATTTTTAAAATTTAGTGTTTAGTGTTTAGTATGTGTGTGTGTGTGAATGACACTGTGTGCACCTTCTATATATTAGTATTGTCCTCCTCAGCTTGTGGAAAAGCTGCTTGTGATGAACTTTGATTCATCATGTGACTCTTATCACCACTTATCACCAGTTTGGTGACTGTCAGTGTATTATAAAGGTACAAAACAGATATTAGTACTTCATTAGGTTGGTAAATTAACATTATATCAGTTAATGAAATATGTTATTTTACCGTAAATTTAACAGATTTTTTTTTTTACGTTGCTACTGTATTTTTTACGGTAAAATTCTGGCAACCACAGCTGCTGGTTTTTTACCGTAAATTTTACTGGGATTTTTTTTACAGTGTAGGCCCATACGTTGAATAGTCGCATAAGGAGTTTGCAGTTTGGAGAATAACCAGTAGCAAATATAAAGAAATCAATTTCACAATAAGTAGTAAAGAAGCTTGTTTGCGCATGTTCACATTTCATCATCTATTTTAATGATGTAAGTGCATGGTCTAAAGCGCATGGCGCAAGTGCACTTAAGGCATGTCCAAATCCCCTAGTTGCTAGTTTAATGACGGGAAAAATGGTTGCCGTACCCGCCGCATGGTCTACAAGGGTTGTCCCTAGTCTCTTAATGAGTAATGTGTGTGTTTTAGGCATAACATGCAATAAACCAACCAGAGTCTCATCTTACATTCCCTTTAAAAAGGCAGTTGCGCTCGCACTATGGTGCATTCGCTACTTACATGGCGCAAGCGGAAAAACTAATTCATTTTGTAGCGAGGAAACAGATCTACTCATGCGCGAGGTTAAAGCACGTGAGCAGACCATCTACGGGAAAAGCCGGATTACACCAAAGCATTTTTATCTTCATGCACACAATAATAATCTTTTACATTGTAATCCTTTTATTTTTAATACTTGGCAGGTTTGTGTGCTGCTGGTCAATGGCGCAGTCATTTTAAGATAGCTCAAAATAGCAACGTGCCAACAATGCACCTGAACACACCTCGTTTTCAGACCAGCACTCCCATGGGCACACAAATAGGCACAAATGCATTTGCTATTTAAACAATGTGGTGCAGGACATAAAAATGATTACTGCTTCAGGCTGAAACTAGCAAAAAACACATGCATTTGATATAATTTTACTAGTGGGTGCAGGACAATATAGTTCATTTATGTAAGTGAGGATAGCAAAATAAAGTAAACTGTGATTTATTATACCCAAAAATTCTTCATACAGTCGACCACTGGTAACAACCGGTAAAAATTTGGGACCATAAATTATTCAGACACTTTGACCTGACCATGTTTTGCTTAAGTGTTATCTGAAATAATTAAGGTTAATTTTTTTCTGACACAGTTTATCTCTGAGATTTTGTCATATTTTATTACCCTTTTTTAAACTATAGTGAATAAATTATTAATTAAATGTTCAAAGTGTCTGAATAAATTTTGGTTTGACCGTATGTCATTAAAAAAAAAAAAAAAGTAGTCCTAATTTAAGTAAATGAATTAAAATGAAAAAATAATAATTCCAGACAGAATGACTGCTTAAAGATAAGCATGTTCTAAATACATTTAGAACATGCAAAAAAATATTTCCAGTTTACGGTGAATATTGTATTGGTGTGTTTTTATACCTTTTAAGAGTCAGTAAAAACTTGTACAAACTTTGTACAAGAGTAAACTTGTCAGTCACTTGTCAAACAAAACTAGTAAGACCTGAATGTCAGCAATCTGCAACTTTGCTATTCTTTCTAGAGGCTTTTGTCTCTGTATTCAACTTCTCCCCAGACTCAAATCTCGATCAGTCAAACCCAACAGCAGCCGAAGCCGAACACACCTGTGAGCTTCCATGTCGAATGTAATGTATAACCTCTGATTTCAAGCATTAGGTAGGCCTAATTTTTATAGCATTTATAGCATAGTTATAGCATTAAATGACTTGTTAACGGTCTGTTTGAACTGTATAAAAGAAAGTTAGTTAACAGAGTTTGATTTCTGTATTTATGTGAAATGGAAAGAGTGACACTGGCAGTGCAGTTTAGATTGCTGACTTTAAGTTCTAACTAATTTTTTTTGACAAGTGACAAGTTTGTATTTGGCTGTTTTGATTTTATTGACTCTTAATAAATATATATATATATATATATATATATATATATATATAAATATAAAAAAACACACATACAATATTCACCGTAAATGGGAAATATTATTGTGCATTTTTTAACTTCATTGTTTTTTCTCTCACAGAGAATGAACTGAAATGGACCGTGATGTCAGTATGTTAAACTTTAGAACTTTTATTTCGGTTTTTGGTGTAACATGATGATTTCAGTAGAGTTTCATTGACCTAGTAGTCTTTAAACAAAGTTTAACAATTTACAGTTTTGTTCTTGTTTTATTCATTTCTGTGTAAAGGTGTGGTCACACTTGACTTGTAAATATGGGAGCACTGTTGGGTAAGTTACTTCGAAAAAGTAATTAATTACTAATTACATCATCAAAGTTGTATTTAAAATACATTTCTATTTACTCTGTCTACATTTCTTCAACTAATTACTTCTAAAAATCCCAATAAACATTGACCGGATAGACAATAGAAAGGAAACTCTTTTTAATAATTTAAATTAATCAAACATGGAATAGTTTAGCCTTTTATAGCTTTTTAAAACATTTTAGCTTTATTAAAACATACTATAATACTTAAAATTTTTTAGTAACACACAGGGATGTCATGATACCAAAAATCTAGCAGTCTGTGCCGATACCACCAAAAGTGCACAATACTCCAATACAATATACCAAAGTCGATACCACGGTAAAAATATTTAAAGATACAAAGCTAGGCTTATATATATATATATATATATATATATATATATATATATATAATTTTTTTTTATTTATTTTTTTTCAGGTAGGTCTAATAGTAGTAAGTAAAAATACCTCAGAAATTGAATAATCAAATATAAAATAACTCTGCATAGTCATAACTGTATTAATTATAGATTAATTCTTTTTAAAGCTTTTCTTTTGTTGTTTGATTATCATTTATAATACAGACATCCAATAGCAGGGTATGTTTTGCATGCAACTAAGACCTATGGACAGAGAAAATATGCTGTTACACATGCTGTTCACATTCACATAACCAAAGCAAATATACGCCAAGACGGGCATTTAACGTGTGTGTATTTGAACGTTTATGTGTAATAATTCGCGAAAATCTGACTCTCGCGAGACGCGGTGTCATTTCTTCTGTGTTGTCACTTGAAAAGATAAAATAAAATATTAAAAAATGTGAGATACTTCTTTGAGATACTGTAATTTCATTTATATAAACCAATAGGACTTGTTATAACCTACATTGTTTCTCCTTGTCATCTAGACTATTGTCGTAGGAAGTACAGTTCCAGATCTCATGATGACCTTAATGTCAACATTGCAGCTCAGAGCAAAAGCCATATTACAGCACCTGTGCTCACTAATAATAACATCACAGGCAATGTTCAGATCATACATAATGCCACCGGTAAATTATTTACAGTGTTGACGCTAATAATATTGGATTTTTCTGATAACAAATATTTTTTGATTGCATATATATATATATATATATATATATCTTTATACAATGCATAGCATAGTATAACATAATTAAAATAATACCATAAAACAATGTTTAATTTTCTACAGGTATCACTGGGCATCACCCAAACACCCAAACTGAGAGAACACAGGCCTCAGGTAAATGATGAATGATGGTTTTACTTATCATTTCAAAGAGTATTTGAATATTTAACCTAGTACACTTATGCTATATGGCGTTGTTATGACCACTAATATAACACCAGTATGTCCACATAAGGGATTTCCTGGAACGTCATAAATTTTATGACTTACTGTAAATAGGTCTTACTTGTGTGTGTACTTTCTGCAATATTGCCCCTAGCTTTGAGTATTAATGAAACATACATTACATTACATTACATAGTAGAAGAAAAACATACTCCTCTCTAAAGAAATCTGAATTTAACAAATGAGAATCCACACATTTTTTTACCAAAGAAGCAAACTTTTGGACTTAAATTCCTGAGGGGCATTGTTTAGAAAAGGACTCTGATTAGAAGTGTGCAGGAGGTTTTCTTTTTTCTTCAAGAGGCTCATATTTTGTATTAAAGCATGGTTTTAGATTTTTTAGAACTTTAGATTTTTTGCATACCTTCTGACAATACCTCCTCAAATTAAGAAATTAATCTCTTACTGTAACATGACTATAACATATTTATAACAAAGCTGAATCTCAAGCCATGTGTAGTTTGGCAAGATTAAATGAAGGCTTATTACTTACAGAGAATCATGATCATACAGTATATATATGTGTGTGTGTGTGTGTGTGTGTGTGTGTGTGTGTTGTGATCTACGAAAACCAAGAACAAATTTTACCTGGATTCAAGCTCTTTACAAATCTGTTTGTATTTCTTTCATAGCTTGTCAGCAACAAAAGTTAAAGTTATCTGAAGTCGGCTGATTGCTTTGATTTTCAGGAACGGAATTTTAGGAAAACATTTAAATAACTCTCACTCCCCTTTTTTTTCCGCATATAGACATAAAAAGTGCCCTATCCACATATAAATGGTTGTAATTCAAGAATGCTTTGGAATATAGACCTAAGGGTCTTGTTTTAAAGAAGACACTTGACAGATTATTGTTGAAGTAAAATAAATTATGAAAGTGAAAAAAAAGTTATAGACGTTTAAGTATATAATTGTTTATTTTTTTATAATAATATATTACAAGACATGTTTTGCTCTTAAACTGCAAGAAAATCAAAGCCAAAAATATCAACATTTCAATATTTAGGTTGATATCTCAACAAATGAGCTTTCAGTAAGATTTTGTTTGGGCGCAGTACCAAACTTTATCACTAGATGACATCCAAGCTCCATTAATGACTATTTAAGAGTGCCTTTAAGGGTGATCTGAACCATATATTTCTCTGTTTTCATACATTTTATGAAGTAGACATCCTATCCAGAAGTAGTATGGGCAGTTTGGCAGCATTTGATTTGAATTCAACCTCTTATAAACACATAGTTAGAACATATGTGCATTATAGCGCGCTGCTGCATCACATGGCAAATCATTTTTTACATTTTTCTCAAAAAATTGATTGTCATATTATATTTTCAACCTTTGGCATGAAAACAAATTGGTTTTCAAATTTGTTGACTGATTTTCAGGTTAAGTACAGAGGAGCAGTAATTTATGAATATTTTCACTGCAAAAATGTTTCTTAATTTTTTGTCTTATTTCCAGTCCAAATATCTAAATACTCTTAAATAAAGTAGCATTTACTAGACAAGTAAAATGACATAAGATATTATATCTTATTTTCTGAAGAAAAAAAAGTTTTTGGTCCCACTTTATGTTAGGTGGCCTTAACTTCTATGTACTTAAATTTATATTAAACATTTTATACAATGCACTTATTGTGTACATACATGTTTTTACATTGTACTTATAGTAAAACAAACAAAAAAAAACCTGCATGGAATTGCATCTGTAATTACATTTATAATTACACTGTTGATCCATCCCTTACACCTTAACCCACCCTAAAACCTACCCATACCACAAATCCTGTACCCTGTCCGTACCCCGTCTGATTTGCAATACAATACAAACAAATCCTTTAATGACTGTCCTACTACAGGATTTAACACAGAGTAACAGCTCACTACCAGTTAAAAGACAATGTAACACAGGCAATTCTAGTTGCATTTTTCACTGAATGTCTTCAATTATCCTTTGACTATGTTCTGGCCTGACATCTTTTGGCAAATTTTTTTTGGCCCGATTCCAAACTTAATTGCCAACCTCTGACTTAAAGGATCTGCTGCTAACATCTTGGTGCCAGATACTGCAGCTCACCTACAGGGGTTCATGTCTCCATGGGTCAGGGCTGTTTTGGCAGCAAAAAGGGGACTAACACAATATTAGGAAGGTCATAATGTTATGTCTGATCAGTGTATATAATATATGGCCATGTAGTGTACCTGTACATTCTGAAGAATTTCATTATACAGAATCACGAACAGTATTTAAAAGTCATTACATTTTGAAACGTACTAATCTTTTGGTAATTTTATTTCTGCAGTAAGGAGATCAGTGCTTCTCACATATAAAGAGCAGATAAGCAATGAGTACCAGTATGTGACAGAGTACAACTCTCTGCCTGGTGAGCATGTGCTGCTGTCTGATCGCTACATACAACCTCTGATTATTCAGAACCATAGAGATCAGAAAGAGCGAGAAGAAGAGATCTCCTCCAGAGGAGAGACTTTCCAGCAGGTCCTCGACTCCAGGAGCACTCAAGAATCCATTGGTCTGAACACTCTGTTCAACCCAGATAGCTGTGGTGTCAGTCCTGGTGCTGTCATATTGCAGGGAAACTCTGGCAATGGAAAATCCTTCACTGTGCAGAAAATGATGTTGGACTGGGCATCTGATCTCTACAGAACCAAATTTGATATTGTTTTCCACCTGAAGTGTAAAGAAATAAACCACATTTCTAGCAGCATGAGTTTGGTGGAGCTCCTGAGCTACAATTGCTGTTTAACATCAGATCAGATAGCCACGATACTGCAGCAGTCACCAGAGAAAGTGCTCTTCCTTGTCGATGGATTTGATGAACTTAAAAGCACAGAAGACATTTATCACATGTTGCCACTCACAGATCTGAATCAGAAAGCCCCACCTGAGGTCACTCTTTGTGCCTTGTTAAGGGGACACATCTTGCGAGAGTCATGCCTTCTGGTCACCACCAGATCTACAGCTATTGACACCCTGAAGAGCATGTTAAAGGAACCTCACAACTTCATTGAGATTATTGGCTTCTCTAAGAAGGCGGTGGAGGAGTACTTCAAAAGGTTCTTCCAGGATGACAGACTCTTCAGTAAAGGATACGAGTATGTGAGAGCAAATGAAACTCTCCTTACGGCCTGCTCCATCCCAGTTATATGCTGGATCATCTGCACGGTTATCCGAGAGAGGTTTAGCGATGGCGCAGATGTATCGAGTGGACTGGAGACGACCACGTCCATATATGTAGATTTCCTGGGCACTCTACTAGATCATCACTGCCAAGGTTTGGGTCAGTCCATTCCCACCCTGGTGAAGAGTCTGGGTAAGCTGGCAGAGAAAGGGATACTGGCACAGCAAGTCCTGTTTGATGAGAAGACCGTGTATGAAATGGTTTCTAACCCTGCTGGCAGTCCGTTCTTGTGCAAGTTCCTCTTTAAGAAAAGAATCCAACAGGAGACAATGTTCAGTTTCATGCACCTCAGCTTTCAGGAGTTCTTCACTGCTCTGTACTATCTCCTTCTTGATAAAGAAGAGTCAAAAAAGAAACTCACTCAAATATTTTCCATGAAAACTTACGATAGCTCTTATGCAATGCCACGTTTTCCAGCCATCTTGCACTTCATTTTTGGTCTGCTGAATGAAGATGTAAGACACACACTTTGGAGGAGACATGGTCTGTTAGTTATTTCAAACAAACATGACTATCTGAAGAAATGGATCTTTGAATTTTTAAAGTTGCCTGAATTTTATTCTGAGAGGAAAATTTTTATTTTACAAAGTCTGTACGAGCTCCATGAAGCAGACTTTGTGAAAGAAGTTATGGAAGCCTGGCCATGCATTAATTTACATGTTTATGATTCAAGCATAAGAACAACAGACTTTTGGGCCCTGCTGTACTGCGCTCAGTGCTGCCAGTGTATTCAAGAATTGTGTATTTTCTACTTATTAACATCAGAACAGCTGGCTATCATTCGGCCTGTACTTCACAAATTTTGCTTAGTAATGTGAGTACTTTGCTCAACAGTTCTTTGTAGTTATAAGTCTATCTATCTATCTATCTATCTATCTATCTATCTATCTATCTATCTATCTATCTATCTATCTAGCTACCTAGCTAGCTATTCAGGCTAAAGTCTGAGCTCGGAGCCCTCGATTCCCTCAGACAACATGCCAAATATTCTTATTTTACTTTTTTTATTCTATTAAATTATTTGTAAGTGTGAACTCGTGAAAACAATTTATTTTGGACTTTTTTTTTTTTTTGTAACTGAACTCAGGTCATCTGAGCTTCCCACAAGGCTATTGGCGCCAACAAGAGGACATTATTTTCAACTTCACCACAATACTTTATTATTATACATTTTGCCTGTACATAAATGAACCGTCATGTTATGTCTTTGGGCAGATTGTTGAGGCAGATTGCTGGCAACAAGAATTTAAGTATCATTTATGATTTGGTCTTAGTAATTGGATAAAAAATGGCTCGTAATCATAGGGGGACCATTTTAGGTGCTGTACAGCACCAAATCTTGGTGCTTCAGTGGTTCTTCTGTGGTTCTTTGGGGTGGTTAAGGTGCTATATAGCACCACTGCCATACAAAGCCCCTAAATGTTCTTTATAAGACAAGAACCACTGTTGGTGCTGTTTAGCCCCATTTTTGTTAAAGAAATAAAATATGATATGCACCTCTTATCGGTTCTGCATAGCATCATTTGACAAAGGTGCTGTAGAGCACCTTTAAAGACATACATAGCACCAAAAGTGGTTCCCTTATATGATAACGAGCCAAGAACCACTTTTAGTGCTATATAGTACCTTTTTTAGAGTGTATAATTGTTAAGACCTAATGCATGGATCTAATACAATGTTACATGCAATGCAATGTTTTCCCCAGCTAAGAAGTATTTTATTGTTCCTATTCTCTTAAGACACAATTGACTATGTTTACATAAATACTCGCCAAGACAAATATTTTAAAATAATAACCGTTCAAGTGCAATACGCCACTAAAGAGAACTGAATTCGGGATCACATTTTGTCTGAGAGAAGTGTTTTTCAGTCAGCGTGATAAAAGCCGGGTTCACACTGTATGGTTTTAGCCATGATTTGGCTGTCTTAGACAAATTTTGCAAATCCTAAAATATTTTTTAACGTGTCTTGACTGCCGTACAATCTGACATTAGTGACACCTCAGGCCACGTTCACACAGCAGCAGAATACGGTTGTCAGTCCTGTATTTGAGTCCTTAATACTGTTCCGTTCACACGCAGTACGGTTATTTACTGGAGTGACAACCGCATTTTATAACCGAACTTACACCTGTAAATTTTCACGACTCAACCAAATTTTCGGAATATTCGCACTGTTTGAACAGAACAGGACTGCACAACTAGTTGTCTGTCGCGTCATACAGTGCGAGAGAGCGGCTCATTTCAGTTTTGTGTTTCTTTTCAAATGCCATGTCATGCACGAGATTTCGCAAAGGACCTGACATGCATGTGCAGCAGTAAAGACTCCGGCTAGTGCATTTACATGCTGCTGTTGGTAAAAGGATAAGTTCACCCAAAAATGAAAATTCTTTCATTTATTACTTACCCTCATGCCGTTCCACACCCGTAAGACCTTTGTTGATCTTCAGAACACAAATTAAGATATTTTCGTTGCCACTGTACTCACATTAACTGATTTAAATATGTTTTTAGTACCTTTATGGATCTTGAGAGAGGACATGTCATTGCTCCCTATGAAGGCCTCACTGAGCCATTGGATTTAAACTAAAATATCTTAATTTGTGTTCTGAAGATCAACAAAGGTCTTACGGGTGTGGAACGGCATGAGGGTAAGTAATAAATGACAGAATTTTCATTTTTGGTTGAACTAACCCTTAATGAAGTTTTGATTGATGAACTCGGAGTTCAGTTAGTCTCTTGTCATGTGAAAAGTGCTAATACTTTTCAGTTTTATGGACGTCGTCATCTTTAATATTGCATTGGTTATGGTTACTAGTAAGCAGAGGTAGGAAGTCCAGGGGTCAGAGAGTAAAAGTCCTGCCATATTTTTATTCCACCCACTGAAGCATTAATGAGATAAATAAGTGTTTAACTGAGTGATGATTGACCATTACTGAAGACACCTGATGATAACAAGCAGAATCACCAATGGAGAAAATCACAATTTTTAAGTTACCATCATCGAGGTCAGGGTTTGTTTTAGTTGAGCTCTTGACCCTTGCCTTTTTAATATTAGATTTTGTTTGGGCAGTTTTAACTGCATTAAAACTAATTAGACAAGCAAAGTTAAAAGATGATCAGGTGTTGTTGGTTATGTTTTCACATCATCATTATTTGGTCTGAATCACTGAACTCATTTAGAGCCCAATCTCTGAGTTAGATTTACATTATTGATTACAGCAGAACTGTGATTCTACAGCACAAAACCAACTTTATCAATACAAATTTTTTTTTTTGAAAGTTGTCCTTATCACAAAAAAAAAAAAAAATTCTAGGCACACACAGACATCAAGAATCAGCGTATGAATCTCAACAACGGTGACAAGCAACATATTCTGATCAACAGATCAACTCTGAACATTAGAAAACAAGCTACTAAAGTCACAGAAAAACAGCAAAATTTAAATAGTGAGAATAAAGAAAATTACTTAGACAGTTCAGCTCATCATTTTTTCATGCAGCAATGCATGATGGGAGGCATGAATGAATTTTGATTGGTGGCTCCCAGAATGCACTGCAACATGCTTTATTACTCTCACCACTGTTGAGATTCACAGACTGATTCTTGATGTCTGTGTGTTTAAATTAAACTTTTTTTTAAAAATCAGAACTTAAAAAATATATATATTTTTGTATTGTAAATGTTGATCTTCTGCTGTAGAATCACAGTGCTGCTGTAATCAATAATGTAAATCTAACTAAGATTGGGCTCTAAATGAGTTCAGATCAAATAATGATTATGTGAAAACCTCACCTGATCATTTTCTAACTTTGCTTGTCTGGTTGGTTTTAATGCAGTTAAACCTGCCCAAACTAATTCTAATATTAAAAAGTCAAGGGTCAAGAGCTCAACTAAAACAAACCCTGACCTCGATGATGGTAACTTAAAAATTGTGATTTTCTCCTTTGGTGATTCTGCTTGTTATCATCAGGTGTCTTCAGTAATGGTCAATCATCACTCAATTAAACACTTATTTATCTCATTAATGCTTCAGTGGGTGGAATAAAAATATGGCAGGACTTTTACTCTCTGACCCCTAGACTTCCCACCTCTGATAAGAGAATACAGGCTTCACACTCCATGTTCATACAGACAGTGTCCCAGACACTGCTGAAACTTGCTATGTGAACGAGACTCACACCGTTAGTGTGAGTCTTACAACGGGGATCATGTGTGTTCAGTCTGACTAGCAACAGTTGTAAAGGACAATTATGAATTATACAGTGTGTACCTGGATTTAGGCATTGATATCTTTATCGTGGCTTATTGAGTTTAATATCTCTATTCAACATCAAGCTCGTCTCACATTTTATTTTCTAATTGATGTTTGCTTCTCGTAAAAAACAAAACAACAGATGCAAGTGCTTTGCTTCCTAAGGACGTACGCAACAAGAGTAGCCTACTTTATTTACAATAAAACAGTGCATTTGTATGATAGGCCTATTTAAAGCTGCAGTCCGCGATTTTTCGCCCTCTAGTGGTTAACAAACAGAACTGCACGCGTCTTGCGGAGGAACATTGTAGCCGGAGCTACTTTTCTCCTTGTATGTCTATGGCGAGTCACGCAGTTACTGTGATACTCTGCGGCGAGTCCTACCAGTCCGGTCTGAAATAGTCCGAATCTAAACACTTATAAGTGTACCATAATGATTCAGAATAAGACAAAAACATGGTTTGGAAAATTGATTCATGTTGTACATTCTCATTATATAATTTTTGTAAATTTTTAAGACAAAAGAAGTTGCGGACTGCAGCTTTAATTATATATATATATATATATATATATATTTTTTTTTTTTTTTTTTTTTTTTTTTATATATATATATATAATATATATATATATATATATTTTTTTTATTTTATTTTATTTATTTTTTTTATGCATCTTTGCAGAATCGTTCACATCAACAGAACATTGCAATGCATCATAAAAACTACATTCCACAGCTCTACAATTCGGCATCCTGTTTATACCATAATTTAAATTCAGGAATTGAATTGTAATTGCAACATCATTCTCAGTTTAAATCGGAATGACACACAAAATTCTGAAGGAAACATCAATGCAACCATTAAATTTCAAATTGCTTATTGCAAACAAACATGTCTCCAACAACCAAATTGAGGAGGTTAAATGATGCAGTGCAGACTCTATAAAATGACAGTGACTCTGTCCTAATTACTAGATAAATCTCACTCTGTTATACAAAAAATAACTAAAATGTATCATTTTGAAGTAATTTGAGATCAATTTTAATTTAATGTGTTGGAATTTATATTAAAGGTTTGAAGGCTGTAATAATATATCAGATTCTGATCTTGGGGTCATGATGCAAGTTTTCACAAGAGGACAGAACCTGAGCTCACAGAGGTAATACTTTTAAGATAATACTGACTCAAATGAGGAAATTTAAAGACACTTCCACAACCATCATTAATTCATTTTATGCTTTTATTTGCAGTGTGAACATCAATTATTCTCCACTTGAACATTTTAATCTGGAAATCAGCAATGAACTGTCCAGGTGAAGGAATTTTTTTTTTCAAATATTGTTTTATTATCAGTCATATTAACCAGTTCAATTACAATCTGTTTTTCATCTTTACACTCATTGGATGATTCCAAGATTTAGAACAAGACAATGCTTTTGTAAATTGATGGCATTCAAGTGTACTGTATAGTCTATTTCCAAGTGTTTATTTTCAACTGAGTTTATGAAACTTCTTGGGGTTTTTAGACTTCTTGTTTGATTCTCAATACCAGCAGGAAATGACTGAGGTACCCTTGAGCAAGGCTCTGGGTCCATGGTTTGTAGTGTGTGTTCACTATTACTACCTTGGGTTAAATGCAGAGGCCAAATTCTGACCTTCACATGTCACTTTCAACAACATGGTTAAATTTCATGATGTGTCTTTGTGGACAGCTGATACTGTATTTGTCTTTTATTTCATATTAGATTGGAAATAAGCAGATATCCTGAAGATCCTAAAGACCTCGTGCAAAGATTCAGCCTCTCTTTTCCACGTTCAGAGCTTATCAGCGTTGACTGGATAAAATTATTTCAAATGCTTGTGAAATCGGGTAGAGATGCAGTGCTGTTTCTTCTGCATTCTTCGACAGTACAGAAGTTGGATCTGAATTTGACACATCTGACAAAGGATTGGGCTGATTCCATCCTGTCCTTCACCAGAGACTGTCCCAGTCTAACTGAAATCAGGTAAGAGAAACCTCAAGTGTTCATCTGTGGCTTTAGATTTTAATCTAGATTTTAGACTAGCTTTGACATTAAGCACTTTGCTCAGACAAAGCGCTTTCAGTTGTACATTTGCCCTTATTCACAAACACTCTGGCAATAGAAGTGTTTAAAGGGACCTATAATGCAAAATTCACTTTTATAAAGTGTTTAAACACAGATGTGTGTCAACAGTGTAACTAGCCAATAATGGTAAAAAATTCACCCAATACTTTTTTTTATAATCCCCATAGATCATTATCAATCTCTCTGAACGTTTCCTATTTCCCCTACTTACTATGTAAGAGTAGGGAAACCCCGCCCATGACTGGTGATGGTCTGCCCTGTTAGCATAGATCATGGGTGTTTTCTCCGAGGAGGCAAGGGAGGCAGTGCCTCCTCAAAAAAAAAGTAGGATGAGAAAAGAATCCATATTAAAACAACACAAATATTACAAATTATGACATTAAAAAGAGTGCAAGTCACGCGTATTTCTAAACGAACACTGCCCAACAGCGACACCTGCAGGTAAAGTTACAGTAGGAGTCATGCCTCCCTTTTCATTCTTAGAAAACCATTAGACCCCCGGCGTGCGATGGGTTTTGCAGGGGGTAATTGAGAATGAATGGGGGAAGGTCACACGAGAGGATGCAATGTCTCCATCGCACTATGATTGGATGTAATTGGTTATGATTGGATATGATTGGTTTGTGCGATAAATCCCGCCTCTTGTTGATGTGCGCGTTCTGCGCATCAATTTAATAAACATATGATGGTGTCAATGAGAAGACTAATTGAAAAGTTAGTAAACAGATCACAGTTAGATATCACCGCTTTATGTCACGGTAAAATCAAACTTGAAATGGACTGAAAGCATGATGACTGCGGGTTTTTTTTTTTTTAGTGCAATCAGCATGGTGAAATTAAAAATACATCTTCGTGTCTGTGACAGACGGTGTTTACGGAGCATGACTGATGATCCAAAATAGCCTAAGATGACAATAAAAAAGAAAAACATCAATACACAAATAAAACATATTGTTTAAATTACTATTGCCTTTAGTTATTATTTTGGAATGAATGTAGAAATGCTTAAAACACTAACTTGATGAGATTGACTTGATTTTGATAAATAGAACATATATTACAATACATTGTTAAGGTAAAATTACAAAACAGAATTGTATTTGTTTTTTTCTTTTTTGATGTAATGTAAAGTAATGTTCATTTAACAAGGAAGATGTGTCAACTTTAAGAGTAATGCATGAATTTACATTGATTCATAAATAAATAAAAAATGTGCCTCCTCATTTCAGAACACCACTGCAAGCCACTGGCATAGATATGCCCTGATTGAGAAGTACAGAGCCCGCCATTTCTGTTTAATAGTGGATAAAAGCAAGATGATACCATGAGTTATAGTGGTCTAATGTAACAAAGTAATAATACTTTGCTACAGTACTTGAGTATTTTTTGTGAGAATCTGTACTTTACTTGAGTTTTAATATCTCTGTCAACTTTTACTCCACTACATACACCAACTATTTAATGTCACGATTGGTACCATTCATTTGCATTAGTTTATATCCATTTGTTGGCTATTATGCATTCATTATCCAGCAAAGTTGCATATTTAAACTATTCTCATTGTGCATTCACATCGCTGAATACAACGCAAAATCAACAAAATGTCACATTTTTTTGATCCTGCATAATTTGTCATTTCCATCTTGTCCAAATGTCCATCAAATGTCCATCAAATTCCAAATGTCCATCTTGGTGGTTATGTCTTGAGTGAATAAATTTGGGACATATGTCAGTGTTGGATCCGCTCATTACAGTAGGTCTTAAAGTGAAAGCAACAATATATACCCGCTCCTGTCTGTATCGTTAATAATCAAACAACAACAACAACAGGGGGAAAACAAACAGTACTTAAACTTAAAGCACTGTTTGTATCTGTATCTTTATGTTGTATTTATTTGTCCTATTGTAATTTGTCTATTCTTATTTTATTGTTGACTGTTTACTTGATTCTTAATTACTTGAGAACTTTTTATAATTAGGCATTTGCTTATTGCTGTGGCTTACCTGTAAGATTTTGGTCTCATTTCCCACTGTAAGTGATCAGATAGCATAGTACTGGACTAGCCTTTTTTGTCAAGACACCACAATAAACAAGATTTGTGCATTTTGTTTGTTCTATTGCCATGTATGACTAGGCTACTGTGCATACATGGTAAATGTTGTATTCTAATTTTTTTTAAAAACATTGCAAATTTTTCGCAAATTTCTGGAAATTACCACCACAAAATCAATCATTTTGATCGCAAAAATCACAAAAAAATATCGCAAAATCCTGGAGGGACTGATTTTTAAGCATGACTGTTTGGATTTATATGAAATGGTAACTTTATAAGAGTCCATTTGTAACATTAGTTAAGGTCAATAAATGTATTGTTCATTTTTAATTTCAACATTTTAAAGTTGTCTCATTCATTAGTTATAATGCACTTTGAATTAACATGAACGATTAATGTATAATAAATATATTAGTATTTTTTTTATTTAAAAATTACAATAAACATTTAGCCATTTTAGTAATTTTTTTTTTGCTCCTTTTGTATTTTACATTTACTTTCAATACCTAAGTACATTTAATATCAGAAAAATACTTCTCGTACTTAAGTACAAAAAATATCATAAAACTTTTACTCAAGTATCATTCTAAACAGTGACTTTGACATACTCAAGTACAGGGCCAGATTGGGACTCATTTTCAGCCCTGGAGTTTCATGCCTTAGACCGGCCCACTTTAATTCACGACTGACTATATTAATTAAAACCTCAGTATATAAGTCTGCAATAGTGCACAGTTCTCTACAACCTTGTAATTAATTGTATTTTTCAAAAATATCTTCAAATACCCATGATAGTACGAATGATAGTACACAAAAATGCTAAAATTGAGTTATTTTTATAGTTATAATAATGATTTTAAAATGTTAACCATTGACTAATTCTCTAGCCATCTAGTGGCTGTAGTTAAAAATTCATGTTATTTTAATTTGAATTTAATTAAGTGTTTGCTTTCCAGTAGATGGCAGTAATCGTCCACTAAACCCAGGCACATTTTTTATGTCTATCACTATGAATGAAATTCAGAAATGTAGCCTAGATCTTTATTAAAGTGGATTTAACATAAAATTTTGCTAATTTATATAATGAATGAATGAATGAATGAATGAATGAATGAATGAATGAATGAATGAGGCAAAATCACATTTTACTGTCTGGTTATGTAAGCTAGTTGGACAGAAAAATGAATAATGTTGGCCAATGTGTAATAGCATAGCAAGCAACATAACATAAGTGATAGGCCCTATATTTTATTATTTGCCTATTACGATATGAGTAAGCTGCATACATGCCTTTATCTTTTGCATGTTTTCCCCTCTTCCTTTTTATTTATTTACGTTACTTAAATCGGCCTCCGGTGGCTTAGACCTTTTGCCTTACCATAATTTAGCGTTGATTTAGAACTTGTCCCGCTGTCCCTACAGACGTCACCTCATCCCTTCTTCTTTTTGTATACTTTTGAGTGAGTTGTCTTCTCCGAGCGCACACTCCGAGTCCAGGTTAATTTACGTTACCCTTCGAGTGACATGATATATCATTGACGTTACGTGCAAGTGAGCGGTAAAAACCCGATCGCGCATTCGTTTGTTTGATTGTTTGTTTGCCGTTGCCAAGCTTGCTGTCCACTGATGAGGGGCTCGATGAAGCAGCTTCAACTCGAGCTCTGATATACCCCCCACAGTGATTAAATAAAAGATATGATAACAGAGGGCAAGGTACCTGAGATGAAGCTGGAGTTTCGGGAGGTGGAGGGATGCTGGAACAGCTGAGACTGAAGAGAGGAAAGCAGCTGCTTATATACTCTGGCTGATGATTGAAAGATTAGATGGGCTCGCTCCTCCCTAAATTACGTCCCTAAATTACGTTTAAGAAACTTCACTTAAACTGAACCATAAATGTCTATCTCCATGCAGCATATTCTCTGGCTCCGTAGGCATCATTTTCAGACTCTGGTTCGAACTGAACACCACTACAGAGAGCAGGGGCGGACTGGCCATCTGTGTGATCTGGAGAATCACAGAACGGCCGGTACTCCAGGACGGCCGGCGGGCCGGCCCACCACCCGCCACGCACGAAGTCATCACCTGTTTTTCCCCCCACTAATCTGTTTAACATTCCAGTACTGTAGGTGGCAGCAATGCACCTTTAAGTTGGATGCCAGCTGCACTGGCCGTGGCCGCCAAGTAAGGAGAAGAAGAAGTGGAAGAGTAGTTGCTACCGGACATTCACATATCGCGTCACATAAGCGGCCGCGCCGCATTCTCCTTTCCAATGCGCTTTCGCTCCAGTGGCGTCTGTCGTTGCTATGCAACCATGAGCCGCGCTCTCAACCGCTTCTATTATGAGCGCGCTTGCCTAAATTACAGTAAAAGCACTCGACTTTAAGTCACGAGCGTTGATTTAAACCACCGAAACGCGTCCGATGCAACCATTAAACGTTACCGATGCTCAAACGGCATCTTGGACAAATGTGGCCCAGCTGTGTGAGCACAAGCCCTGCAGGTGTCTGTCAAGAAACAGAAGAGTGTACAAATGCATTCAGGGATTGAATTTGTTCAGTACAGTGTTGTTCAGTGCAAGATTTTAATGTCATTTAAGCTAACATAAAGAAAGGGAAAATACTTCCACTAGATGTTAAAAAGTAATAATGTATCTAACAATGAGAGATTTTTATTTTTTGGCAAAATAAAGTTGATATAAAGCTCCAGTTTTTTGTTTATTTCTGATCCCTCCATGCCACAAGTGTTGCTGGTTTTGTTCCTAAAATACTTTTTTTTTTTTTTTATTCCATGCACCTTGTTGGATGTGAGAAGTCGCACCAGACTATTGCAATTAATAGTATTATATTAGTAGTATTATATTAGTTTATTAGTAGTATTATATTAGTAATAGTATTATATAATTATATTACACTCTGTAACAATGAGAGAAACACTGCTGTTTACATTTAGTATGGTAAATAAGATATTTATAGTATACGTATAAAAATATTTTAGTAGGCCTAATGAAATTTGAAGTAAATGAGAAATAATGCGGAAAGTAAATTTTCTGAAATGTTGCGCTTTCTTGCGCTTGAATGTTAATATGGCTCTCCTATGAGGTGTCAATCACAGAAATGGCCCCCCGACAATTGAGTTTGAGACCCCTACTATATGATTATTCAAATTAATCTAGAGTAATATGCTTTTAACACAACATCTAGTCAACATCAGTGCTATTGCTATAATTTGGATGGTATAGTATCATGAGCCACGTCAATTAAAGTCTTGTGACACTCATGCCAGGCGTTATTGTTATTGTTGTTGTTGTCGAGTTTCCGCACGCCGATTGCTTTGGGCCAGGCCTAGTCAAAGTCCAGGGCCGTTTTTTAGTCCCAGTCCGTCCCTGACAGAGAGTTTCTGACATTATAGTGCATGAGATTGTTCTGTCACCAGAGCTTAGAGCATCAGCTCTTGAAGCTCCGCCCTCTTAGGCTGGGAGCAGCTCATTTGCATTTAAAGTGACTCACAAAATTATCTGTGGGGTATTTTGAACTAAAACTTCACATACATACTCTGGGGACACCAGAGATTTATTTTACATCTCTTAAAAAGCAGCATAATAGGTCCACATTAAATAACATGTGCTGTAAGTATGCCATACCAGAGTGAAAAATCTTGTGTTTATTCTAGCTTAGAAGCTGACTGGTTACTGAAAGAGGCTGACAGTGTTTTGCAGAAGTCACAGCCAAGGCCTGGCTGCACACTGACTTTCACAGGGTTTGTACTTGTTAATCATATTTTTACATCTCTGATCCTAATTAAGTAGAACATAAATGGAAGTAATTTACCAAAACACTATATTATTAAATATTACTAAAATGTATCATGTTATAACAATTTGATTGAACTTAGTAAAATGCCCCAGTTGTGAAGAATTCATTTACTTGTAGTAGTTGCTTGTGTTGTAGTTACTTGTGCTTGAATGTTTTTTTATGAAGGTTCAGATGCAACAAATCATCTGACCAGTGCACAGACCATAGGTATTATCAAAAACCAGCAAATCGTAGATGCAACCAGCGGTTGAAGATTTATCTAAACAAACGGGGCTTTTCTATGGAGACATTGCGAAAGTAAGTTTTACACATTTTAGGTCATTTGATTTAATTTTTCAGCTAATAGGTCATTATATATTTTGAACATTTTTGTGTCGCTTTAACTGTACAAGTTTCTGAATGTGTATGCTATCTTTCATTAGCATGCATTTTGCCATATTACATCCTGTTCCTGTTAGAAATATTAAAATAATCTGCTGTTTAAATCACAGGACAGATATTTCTCTGTTTGATTACAATCTTCTTTTCTCACTTTTTCGTTTTAAGGCCTTTGTTTTGAAACCGATGACTAGGAGTGTGCTGGAGAGAGAATGAAGGTCTCATCTTTACAGTTTGTTCTTTGAATAACATAAATGTATTTGCCGAGAAAATGGTGAACGGGTGTATTTGTATTTGCATGTAATTTTATTTTATTATGCTTCATCTTAGAATTACAAATGAGTTGAATAAATTTATTGCTCTGTAATTTTTTACATTTATTGACTGGTTTCCAGAGAATATGCTCTTGTCTTTCACTTTATTTGTTGATTTAAAAAAAAAATTTCCAATCAGAGAGATTTTATTTTTTGCTTTTTATTTCATAGTTACATTGACAGCTCTAATATTTTTGCAATGTGTTACAAGTCAAAATGTTTTTGCTCTGTTGGTTTTGCTCCATGTTGCCAATAATTCTTGCTTAATCTATGTTCTGTCTTAATAGTCTGTGTAGAAATCGTTTATGGTTATGGCTAGAGATTTAACTTTCTAATAATCATCTAAAGAGACAACTGCTCAGAACGGGACTGATCAAGAGAGAAGAGAAGCAGTTACTGATTCCCAAAACCTATATGACGACTATTAGTATTGTATGTATTCTTTAGGGCTTCCAAATTAACATGTAAACTGATATTGTTAAAATGCTTAACAGCATTCATTTTGCATTCAGCATTTGGTTAATGAATTTTGTACATAATTGGATGGTTTCAGGGTGTCCATGTTCAACACATTTACATAAATGAGACATACTATAAACTTTCCAGGACTCAGAAACATTTTCCCCTGTATTTCAGAGTTGTACTGCTCACTCATTTTATTGTTTGCAATATATCAATGTGTCTGAAAAAATATTTTTATTGAATGTAAAATTGTCTGTAAAAAATAAAACAATTTAAAACAAATTACTGCATGATTCTGATTTGGAACTGAAAAAACCTAAAACAAAATCAGTGTCAGACTAGTTGTGTTCCAAATGTTGTACTGTGCATTTACACTATTACACCGCCATCTAGTGCATGTATTTTAAAATAGCGGAATCGTCTCAAATTTCTTATACTGCACAGATCTATCCAGTTAGATAGATGCAATGTAATAATGTTTATCAAAACAGCACAAAAATGATAAATCAATGTGTTAAGGACTCTGAATGGAATTTCTTCTATTGATATGGTTATTATACACTTGTTATGGCATACAATAATGCTAAATTCCATCTAGCTGGACAAATGAGTAAAAAATGTAAATATTTTCCAGTAAAAGCTGCAAGCTTTAAGTTTAAAACATGAAGACAGACTTCATGAAGAAACAAAACGAAGATAGGCTACATTTATTTTATTTGTTTTTTTATGTAGGCTATGTATTTTATATTTACTTTAGTGCAAAGCGGCTCAGTACAGAACATTTTTTGTTTTAATTCTCCTCAAAATTAATTTCAATATACTAAACAGGGGGATGAGAGCGAATGAGCAAATGAACACCGCAGTGTCCCTTCAAAATAACTGGCATTTCCAGGAAGTGTTTGTCGACAATCTCTAATGAAATCAGACAATATGCGAAACTTTGCATTCCAGTCTGAAGTACATGCAACAATTCTGAAAATTTTCACCAAAAATACATCCAATACATTGATTGTTTCTGAGTGGCACAGTAGAAGGCGTTTGGTTTGCTCATCTCTGTTAGTGATGCACCCTGAAAAATAATTTTTAACAAATCATTTAAACTTCTTTAGGTCGTCAATTAAGGCATTTAAGCCAAATCAACCATCATTTAATTTTTAAATGAATTGTAATGTGAGTACAGTAATTGTTTAATCTTCACCTTATTCACAGAGTCATGATTGGGTGAGGTCTGGTTGGTTTCCATGGCAACATCAGGTTGTTCTGACTCTCCTGTAGTATCATAAACTGTGTGAGGATTCTCTTTTTTCTCCAAAATCTACTGTGACTTTGCGTGGCTTGATGTTCTTCTGCAGACACAATGCAATTAAAATGAACGGTCAGTGTTCATATACAGACACTAACACAGATATGCCATGCTTCTATTACAAAAAACTACTTTTTGTAGACCTAGAGATACAAAACATGCTGCATACTTGCACTTTACGTGCGCTTTTTTTATATATTTATTTGATTAATTTATTGAATTTTCAAAACAACAGCAAAACAGACAGAAAATAATAAACACATTTAAAGAAAAAACAACAAAATTAGGTTACATTTAAAATAAATAAATAAATTAAGTTTAGTACAGTACAATAGCTTGCAACCAAACCGTGTATTAATACAGACATGCACCAAAATGGAGTCTAAGGCCTAGTAACAAATTATCAGCACTTGTGTGCTACTAACATGACAATACAAGTGCACAATCGGGATTCAGGAAAAACAGGATAACAATAGTACAGTGTAGATGGACAATCAATCAACAGGGACTGCATCAGCTGCAGAGATCTAACATGCTCAAGGAAGGGTAACCAAATTGATGAGAATTTAACCATGGAGCCACAGAGAAAGTGTTTAATTTTTTCTAATTTAATAAAAAAAAAAGCATCTTTTATCCACTGAGTATGACGATGACTCTCTTATAAAGAAATGATCATTCATGAACGTGTGAAAATATAAAACCAGAAACAATGACAGTTCAACAGCTCAGAGTGTGACATTGTCATCTCGAAATTACGGCAATTATGACATGGTGTGAACACAGCACATCTGATGATTAACTAGAAGAACACAGGTAAAACATGATTAACCAAGACAATGAAACTAAACAAGACCGTCACAGAAACTTACATCAACTTCTGCATATTCTTATTTCCATCTGGAACTTTCCAAAGAATAATGAGTATTATATTCAAGTTTACAGTATGTCTATGATGAGCATCAGTGGCAAGACTGAGAAATGATTACAGGTCTCCTGGAATCCTGTGGTGTTATATGCTAGATTCCATCTCAAAATATTTTAAACAGAATTGTGCTAATTCTTTTGTAATTATTGTGAATGTAATTTTGATGACCTCATGTTAACTGTGAGATTCCATGGATTTTTTTTTTCAAAATTGAATCACGTAATGCCACACTACATGGACAAAAATTTAATTATATTGGTGAAAAACTGTAATGCCTTAACAGTCTTTGTGTTGTGTGTAATATTATACAGTTTAACATAACAAGTATTTAAATAAGGAAAACCAGGGAGTGTACAATAGACACTCTTTTATACAAAACTACTTTCCCGCCATGCAATTCTAATATCAGCCAACATTGGGAATTGTATGGCCGTTTGCCAGTAGGTTAACTGCACATTGATGCTTATGTGTAGCCACATATATATATATAATGTCATTCAGCAGTTAAATCTGCAAATGGTTTCCAATGGCAATTAATTCATAAACAATCGATAACTGATGCCTCCAATACAATCACAAATCATTGTTGCATTTTTGACAAAAGCTTGTTATCTTGGTGACATTTTTAAGAGTGCAGTGTGTAATTTCTCTGGTGCAACCAAACAGGTTTCCCAAACGCATTTATGCAATAGAAAATGTTTATCAAAAGACTGTGATGTACAGGATTGTGATTTCTTGTAATACACTTGCAACTGAGCATTATTGTCTTAGAATCTAGCTGCACAAATGAATAAAAAAACTATTATATTACCAGAATATTTTTGATAAAAGGTTCAAGTTAAACAAGTTCAAAACATAAGGACAGACTGCAAACAATAAAAAGGAAAATAAAAAAATAAATAAATAATGAGTCAAAAACAAAGAAACTGAATAAGAACAGATACAAGTGGGAGGAAATGTTACAGACATACTTTCCAGGAAGTGGTTTTCAAATCTGAGATTTTGCATTCCTGTCTGAATCACATATGCAACAAATTTACATAAAAAATACATTTACTGCTGGTTTTATTTAAAGGTGCCATAGAACACGTTTTCACAAGATGTAATATACGTCTAAGGTGTCCCCTGAATGTGTCTGTGAAGTTTCAGCTCAAAATACCACATTGATTTTTTTTAATTAATTTTTTTAACTGCCTATTTTGGGGCATCATTAAATATGCGCCGATTCAGGCAGCTGTCCCTTTAAATCCTCGCGCTCCCCGCCCCCAAGCTCTTGACTGCCTTAGACAGCATAAACAAAGTTCACACAGCTAATATAACCCTCAAAATGGATCTTTACAAAGTGTTCGTCATGCACCATGTTTAATCGCGTAAGTACAGTATTTATTTGGATGTTTACATTTGATTCTGAACGAGTTTGATAGTGCTCTGTGGCTAAAGCTAACATTACACACTGTTGGAGAGATTTATAAAGAATGAAGTTGTGTTTATTGCAGTTTATGCAATTATACAGACTGCAAGTGTTTAAAAATGAAAATAGCGACGTGAATACAATGAAATGAAAACATTGAACGAAAACAATGGTAACTTTAACCACATTTAACAGTAAATTAACAACATGCTAACGAAACATTTAGAAAGACAATTTACAAATATCACTAAAAATATCATGTTATCATGGATCATGTCAGTTATTATTGCTCCATCTGCCATTTTTCGCTATTGTTCTTGCTTGCTTACCTAGTCTGATGATTCAGCTGTGCACAGATCCAGACGTTAATACTGACTGCCCTTGTGTAATGCCTTGAATGGCTGGCATATGCAAATATTGGGGTCATACATATTAATGATCCCGACTGTTACGTAACAGTCGGTGTTATGTTGAGATTCGCCTGTTCTTCGGAGGTCTTTTAAACAAATGAGATTTATATAAGAAGGAGGAAACAATGGTGTTTGAGACTCACTGTCATTTCCATGTACTGAACTCTTGTTATTCAACTATGCCAAGGTAAATTCAATTTTCCATTCTATGGCACCTCTAAGTCAGACTACTTTTATTATGCATGCTTTATTCCAGTTTTGGATGTACAGATTTATCCCCAGCTGGCGGTTTATTGACCACAGCATAAATTGTGTCAGATTTTGGTTCCTTCTCAATGGTAGAGTAGATAGTGGCTGCTGCATTGGGCTGGCTCTTCTCTGTTAGTGTTGCACTCTGAAATAAAGAACAAATCAAGTGTTCATTAAAACATTTTTCCAACACATAATTGAAACATCTACAGGTTCTCATGTGCCTGAATATCAAGACCTATAATCCAAATGATTTTTTTTTTTTTTTGTAGTAAAAGTAGAGTAACAGTTTAATCTTTACAGAGTCATGATTGGGTGAAGTCTGGTTGCTTTCCACCGTAACATCAGGAGTTCCATGTTCTCTTACAGTATCATAAACTGTGGAATGAATTTTTGATTTCTCCAATTTATCCAGCGAGCTTTGTGGATTAATATTCTCCTGCAGACGAAATCCATTCAATATCAGACTCAAGCATGTATTATCAGTGGTTAATAAAGGACAGTAATATGAAACTTACGGCAACTTTTTCATACCGTATGTTCATCATTCTGCTGGTCAGGGGTGTAAGAATGATCTGAAAACATTTTAAATCTCATTAGACTCTCTTCAAATACAATAGATTAAAGGATGTTTATTACAAATCTTTATTATTGAAAGCACAACAATTAAACTTTGGATAAACATCATTCTAGCATTTAGAACTTTAATAATTAAGGCAACTGGTGGTTAACCGCACTGAGACTGGAGGGACATGGAGGTGGAAAAAAAATATGAGATGGGAGAGGAAATAAAAGGTCAACTGATATGTGAAAAACAATACAAGGGAAGTGAAGTTCTTTCCGTTCCTAGGTCTTGCAAAACTACTTTTGGGTCAGAAAAAATACTCAAGTAGGATTTCAATTTTGATGTCAAACTTTAAGTAAGGACTGTTCAAGTGTTTTTCTTACTGCTGAAATGCTTAATGGATGCGGCATGAGTTCATGAGCTTTGCGCAAATAAATATGATAATTATATTTGTTTCATAAAATGATTGAAACATTTTTTTTTACATACAGTACATATGTGAAGTCTTTTATTTTCAGACGACATACTCTTAGCATGTTAAGATTAGACAGGCTGTACCTTTTTTTCTCTTGTAGAGACACCAGCCGATCACTGATACCAACAAACTCATTGTCAATAGGCAAATAAGGGGGATAAACCACAAGGGAAGCGCTGATTGAAAAACAACAGCTCGTGGTATTTCTAGACATGAAAGATAAAAGATTTTTATAAAATTAATCAGTTTTCCAGAGAATTTTCAACAGGCATTGTTTAGTTACACTCTCTCATTCATTTTCTGTTTCTTCATATGTGGAAGAAGTGGATAGAATATACCTTGATCAACAGGGCAGAGTTCATTAACCTTTTTTATTTCAGTCTTCCAGCTCACTGGGTTGCTATGGTTACACATGATGTAGTCATCACTGCAGTTCAGTCTTAGAGTGTAATCATCAGATGATGTCACTTCCTCTGGAGAACAGCTGCTAATCTTATAGATGGAGTTGATAGTAATGTTACTTCCTTTACATGTAAAGCTACAGGGGTCAGAGCTGGACAAGTTTGAGTTTACAGTCAGGACCGGAGCTTCCACTGCACCTGAAACACGCATATTAAAATGTTTTTAAGACTTTTGCTACATACAAAGGTGCTAGAACTTGACAACCCACTAACACCTAAACAACTAAAATATGTGCAGCAGTTTTTAAGTTAAAGAATAAAAAAAAAACATCAATAGAGAAATGGAAAATGTAAAAAACAAGAAAAATATTTGAAAGAATATTAGAATTTTGCTCTATGTATTATTATTCAAATAAAACAAACAATACATGATCTTACAGTTACACCATATAAGCAATACAAATCATACTCACCTATAACAGATACTCTGTATATAAAAATATTTTTCTCAAATTCTCCACTTGCTCTTGCTGTATAGAGTCCACTGTCTGTCTTTTGCATGTTCTTCAGTGTGAGAGAGAGGGTTTCATCATTGAAATCAACTCTGTCCTTGTAGGAAGAGTAACGCTTTACTGTTTTAGTTCCATTAGTATATCTAACAATAACTTCTGATTTTTCATTAGTCCAGGAAAAAAATTCAAACTCTGGTAGTTCTTGTGTCTGTATATCCAGTTGAACAGAATCTCCCGTCTGAACAAACACAGAGATCTCAGCACTGATCCCTGAGGAGAGAGAACATAAGCATTTGTTTAAAGGACAAAGTTTAGTAAGTTTGCTTACTGCTGTTTTCATACATCAATCATACAGCTGCTACAGGCTAAAGGTTTTAGTTGGAATTTAATTTACTGGTTTTGCATAGTACCTATAAAAAACAAGATCTTTCTCTGTAAAGAATAGTTGAAAGCCAAGTTTAAGACCAAAAAAAGTCAAAATTCCCAACCAACAATAACACTAACCACCAAAACAATGCTGATCAAATTACACAAGTACAAGGGCTTATGAGTATTCCACCATCATACAATCTCGCAATGCAATGTGATTTGGTTATTTCCTTTATTTCTGAATTTTTGCTGATAATAAAATCCTGGCAATGTTTTAGTTAAATATTTTTTAAGTGAAACCAAGATCAATTCAAGAAACTCAGTTAATCTGTTAAAAAAAAAAAAAAAAAAAAAAAAAACAACAGTAAATAAACATTAAGAATGAAGTTATTTTAGAGAGAATCTTAAATCTGTCGGTCACTTCAGTCATTGTCAATAGATAAAAATATCATTAATCAAAAGTTTATTTATCTTTGTAAAATAGAATTTTGTACCTGAATTGTAAGTTAGAAGAGAAATGAACAGGAGCAGCCTACATGCCATCGTAGCAAACAGAAATGTCTGTTTCTGTGTGGGTCTTTCAACAGAGGAAATTAAATGTGTGGGAAGTAATGTGACTCAGTCTCAGGACCACAAATAGGAAAAACTCTGAAAAGTGCAAATATTTTTTTTTTTTTTTTTTTTGTGTGGCTAAAACACCCTGTGTCATGTGAGAAGAAATTCACACCTGAAGAGTCAGAATGTAACGATGGCCAGAACTACACAGGGGTGCGTTTCCCAAAAGCATCTTTAACCAACTAACATAGCAAGTTCCGTTGTTACTTACACAGTTCAACGATTTAGTGTTTCCCGAAACCATAGTTCAAACGAACATTCGCAAACTGCATCGCAAGCTTGTGTGGTTGGAACGACAGCTCTCGAGCTGTGGTTAGAAGCATAGTTTCTTGTTTTTATGACTTGTGGACTTAATAAATAGTTATCTTGAGCAAAATAAGCAAGCTGACATTAAGTACAATGTATAGCCTATCTTTTATTTTGAATATATACACATGTCATTTATATGTTTTAAATCTTGTCAAGAGATTTAAAGCACCGTTTTTGAAGAGTGCCATGTGCGTTGATTTAATCTGGAAAGCAAAATAACTGAGGAAAATGAGAATTAGTCCATGTGCAATGCCCGTAATTTATAGCAGAAATTCTAGCATTAATTTGATCTCAAACAAATTCATTTAACCCTTAAATGCATACCTCGGGTCTTTAGTGACCCGGGACATCATTCACTACCCTCCTCCTCGTTCATTTTTTAAAGTTAGACATCAACCTTCTTGGTATTCCTCAATCAATTCATTATAAAGAATATAACAAGAAAAAAACAATAAAATTATAAAAGAATGCCTATTTTTGTATTAATTTTTTGTAAAAATTGTATAGGGTCACAAACGACCCGAGGTGTGTATGAGTGTATGTATATTTTTTCTTCACAACAATAATTGAATCATAGATGAAGGAATAAGTGCAATTCACCTTTATTCCACAAGGTGGCAATGTCTGATACACAATACTGAAGTGACGACTCATTCAGACAGAAAACGAAATAATAAGAGAAACATGAAATGGCTCAGCGATTTACTGCAGAACAAGTACTGAACGCAATCAAATATGACTGTAACTGTTACTGGATGGATCTGGTGAAGTTGTTAGTGATGGAAATATTGGTTTTGAAGATGTTGAAAATTATATAGTTTTGAGAATATGTTTGAGATCGCGAATGGGCTGATATTCGTGACCTCAAACATAAAACTAGCCTATTATTTGCTGAATTTACTGGGAAATGAGCTCTGATGAGGACAGTGATGATGGCATAAAACATCTGCTCGAACGGAGCCCTTTCAAGCTCCAAAAGGTAACAAAATAAGCTTTATTTTATTCTTCTGTAATTGTTACTCTAATGTCAGAGGAGTTTTATATTATCGCGACAGGTAGAGATCCATCAGTATTAGATATAGATCCGGGTCGATAAAGACCCGAATATGTAAGAATGATTGGCGAAACAGTCATGCATTTAAGGGTTAAAGAAGTTATTACGCCACCACCTGTGTGACGTTATTCACCACCGTGGTTGAACGACAGGTTTGCGACAATACGGTTTCGGGAAAGATTTGTGACTTGCTAGTTGGTATGTTCAATGAGCATTGTACTATCTTTGCGTTCCAAACGGGATATATTGCCCTCCGAAGGGCGACTCGGAGTAAAAATAACCGTGGCCGCCATATTGAAGGGTCGTTCGAAGTGCCTAAGTGCTCAAAAATAACCACTTCAAAGGGCCCTTCGGAATGAAGGATTTCGAAGGGTATAGGCCTACAACTGATGGACACTTTGGGGCCCCATGATCCTTTGCACAGGGAAGGTGTTTGACGTCACAGAATGGGCTTGGAGTTCAATTTTTCCTATAAATGTATAGTATTTTTCTATACTACTGTAATATTTATACAAGTAAGATTTGGTACATTAATATGGTCAAAACGACATTGTACTTCAACAAAAGTACTTTACAGCTCCCTTAATCAGTCCTTTCAAATGTTTAAAATTCATAGATACAATATACAGTACAATATGGTGCAATAAACCAAAAATAAATAAATAAACTAACGTTAAACAAAGGGCACAGCTTGCACAATCTACTCCTCCTTGATTATCACGTTAAGATGACGCAGAAGTGCATTTGAAGGGATTAGGGCATAGGGTATGGTAGTTCAGCAGGGAAACGCACCCCAGCATAGTCAAACAACACAAATATTTGAGATAAATGAACATTGTTTTTGTTCCACAGGATTTCAAACTTTTTACTACAGCCTGTAAATTTAGTTTGATTGAAGGGTTGTATTCGATCTGACTTCTTTCCTTTAAACTCACCAAGGGTGTTTCTTTAGTGTTCCACTTAACGGTTCACCCCTCGACTACTACTTGACACCTGCACACATCCTGTTTGCACATAAGGTTAAGGACTTTAATACATTGTGTAGCCTACATGTGGTGTTTATATCCTGTGATGGTCACACATCTTTGCCCTATAAACACTTTCACATCAGAGTTAAAAACTAATTCAGGGGACCTTTAGTCATTACTTAAATATATATATTGCTGTGAAATAAAAAATCAAGTTCTGAAATGCTGTTAGACTTTTTACTTGTAATTGTTATTTTATTGAGCTTGGATGACACACAAATTATGCCTATTGATTCGATATACTATCATGACTTAACATTTTCAGTTAATAAATAAAATGTATTTAATTTTAAGTTCTGTTAATGTAAAATACAGTCTGATGACATGTAAACGTGTTTCATTGTTTTGAGTTGTATGAACACTTCTTTTAATTTAGACAAACTTAAGTTAAGTGAAACTGGGCTGGGATTTCTATTTCCCATCATGCTTTGCCCATGGCACTTGAAAGGGAGAGTAAATCCTAAAATTAAGTGTCATATACTGTTTTTTGCACAAGATTAATGGTAAGGGAGATTTAGCAGTAATTAGTGTTTTGTTATGCTAATTTAGAAGAGTTTCTGTTAATGTGGGTTTTTGGAGATTTACCATCATGGTGACAAGCGGTGCTTGGTAAGTTCATGTTACTTAGAAATGTGTTTTTATTGTGGCAAAAAAGCGTCTTCACCTTACTTAAAACATTATGTTGGATCAACTCAAAATATTGCTTTGAATTAATGTGATTCTCCCAATTGGCTTAAGTTAAAAATTCTAGTGGAAAATGTTAACATATTTTTTTTTTTTTTGTTGAACCAATGTTTTATTTTTTTAGAGTGTTGCATTCGCATCTGTATGAATGTAAATAAATGAAGCATAAAGTCTATGTGGAGCATGAAGTCTCCTGTATTCAAAATTTTATCTGAAATACTTATCTCTCATCTGTATAAAGCTTGTATTATTCATTTTATTGATTGACCAGTTTAACATAACAGAAGTATCAACACAATTTCATTTACATAAACATTTAGTACTTGTAATATACATTGTTTCTCCTTGTCATCTAGGATTTTGTGGTTTAAAGGACAACTCCAGATCTCGAAGGTGAAAACAAGTCAAGTCAAGTCAAGTCACCTTTATTTATATAGCGCTTTTTATAATGCAGATTGTCAAAGCAGCTTTACATTGATAACTGGTACATAATTTTTGGAGCACAGCAGCTCTTCAAGAATAGTGTCAATGCAGGAAGATCAAAGCACTGTTGAATAAATGTCAAGAATACTGTTGAATATCAAATGTCAAGTCAAATGTCAAAAACAGGTGAAAACAGGTGAAGAGAATACCATTGACCATCTCCTAACAAGGCCACATATTAAGGTGGGTAGATTATATGGTAAGACAATCAATGCTTGTAATCAAAGTATTGGATGTAAGAGAAATGGGCAGGAATAAAGATATGAGTGACTTGGACAAGGGCCAAATTGTTATGGCAAGGAAAGGCTGGTCAGAGTATCTCTGAAATGGCAAGGTTTGTGGTTCACTCCTGGTCAGCAGTGGTGATAATTTACCAACAGTGGTCCGAGGAGGGACAAACTACAAAACTAGGCACAATTTGGTGGGCGCCCAAGGCTCATCAATGCACAAGGGCAACACAAGGTATCCCATCTGATGTTCAACTGAGAAACCCTGGGTCCGGCCATTCATGTGAATGTAAATTTGATGCTTGCCAGGTAGACCAGGTACACCACTTCATGACAATGGTGCTCCCACGTGGAAGTGGCCTCTTTCAGCAGGATAATGTACCCTTCCACACTGCACACACTGTCCAGGAATGGTTTGAGGAACATGATGAAGATTTAAAGGTGTTGCCCCTGGCCTCCAGATTCCTCAATCTCAATCCAGTTGAGTATCTGTGGGATCCATGGAGGCCCCACCTCGCAACCTACAGGACTTGAAGGATCAGCTGCTAACATCTTGGTGCCACATACCACAAGACACTTTCAGGTGTCTAGTAGTGGGCCAATGCCTCAACAGGTCAGCACTGTTTTGGCAGCACACAGACCAACAGCATAGGCAAAAGAGATCTTATTTTAAACCAGTGGTGAGCTTGCAATTTGTGTTCAAAATCAGGGTATAAAACTCACAAAAACTAGGAGTTACAAGGACATACAATTTAGGTGGTATAGAAAACAACATAAATGTCATGTTGAGTCTCTGTTGCTACTGTTGATATTAACTCTGTCTTTCTTTTCGTTATAGTTTTCACATAAACAGAAGACCAGAAGCTGAAGACCTTGTGCATCAATTCAGCCTCTCTTTCCCACGTTCGGAGCTTATCAGCATTGACTTGACAAACTTATTCCGAACGCTTCTAAAAGCGGGCAGAGATGCACATCTGTTTTTACTGTGTTCTTTGTCTGTACAGAAGTTAAAATTGAATTTAAAAAGTCTGACAAAGGCCTGGGCTGATTTGATCCTCTCCTTCATCAGAGACTGTCCTGGTCTAACAGAAATCAGGTAAGAGAAAGAATCTACCATGACGTCTTGTTACTGCATGTCAAATTATGCAAAAGTTGTTACTGTGAATGTTGTCACTATAAATACATTTTGTGTACTACCAAACTATATTCTGCAGTGGCAGCAAAAAAAATGATAAAATGCATAAATAAACACACCTAATCCAAATCCTTTGTTGCTCTCATTATATTGAATTAGGGCTAAAAAGGCTCCTGTCTTTTGTCAGGAAGTGAAAAAGAGAAAGTGAAACATAAATTTGAACCCGAGGCTTAGAATAGTTTTGCCTTTACAGGGCACTTTCAGCTGTATATCTGCCCTCATTCACAAACATTGTGGTGATGGATGTGTTCGAATAAATGTTGAAAGCAAAGTATTGCTGTACTATATGCTGATTGTAAAATGTCATGTTTATACTATAGCTAAAAGCCGACTGCTTACTAGAGGAGGCAGTAAGTGTCTTGCAGATCTCACAGCCAAGGCCTGGCTGCATGCACACTGACTTTTCAACTTGTTAAAATACATTTCCCATATTTTGTCATTTTACATAATTAAGTGGAAGCAACTGATGAACAGTGTAATAACTTTAATAACTTTAGTGTAATAACTAATAGCTTTCATTTTAATGCAGTTTATGGTTTTACATAATTTGATGGCTTATGAATGTCCATGTTCAACACGTTTACATAATCAAAACATACCATAGACTTTTCAGGATTTTTTCCCCCCTGTATTTTAGATTTTGTACTGCTCATTCGTTTTATTTTTAGCAATATATCAGTATTTCTGAAAAAAAAAAATCATTAAATGTAAAGTTTTCTTTAAATAAAATAAACAGTTTAAAACAAATTACTATATGTTTCTAATTTGGAATGGTAGCTGTAAAATATACAGCTATTCATAAACATTATAATCAGCCCATAACTGATCCTGCCAATATGAACAAATCATTATTCTAGTTTGGACAAAACCAGTGTTATCTTGGTGACATTTTAAAAAGTGAAGTGTGTAATTTCTATGTCCTAGTGCAGCCAACCATCTTCAAACAGGTTTCCAAAATATGGTTCCCCACTATCCACTAGTTGTGATCCAAAGGATGTACTGTACATTTACATTATACAGTAAAAACACTGCCATCTACTGTGTGAATTTTAAAAATGTATCTCAAATTGATTTTTTTGTGATTTTCACAACCTATAATCAGTGGTTAAATCTTCAAATAGACTCAGTGGAGCAAGGGGGAAAACTAATTTAGGTCCTAAATTGTTTGAATGTGACGGTTTTACATTTAAAGCATTTTAAACTTGATCTGGTCTGAAGTTAAACCAACAGACATTTCAGTCCAATCTTTAGGGGTAGTTGTAGCCTAATGGTTAGAAAGTCGTACTTGTAACCCAAAAGTCGTGGGTTAGAGTCTCAGTACTGGCAGGAAATGTAGTTGGGGGGTGTGAATGAACAGCGCTCTCGTTCACTGTCACCTCTTACCCACAGCTGAACCGAGCCCCCAATCGCTACCCCAGAGAATCTTAAAACTATACCCTTCACTTCAGTGTTCTTTGCAAAAAGATCATTAATCAAAGATTTATGATTGGATTTGGTAACTGTGTACAAAAGATGAACAAATGACAGGAGCAGCCTGAATACCATTGTAGGAAAGAAAAAAAAAAAGCCTGTTTCTTTGTGCTTCTTTAAATGAAGGAAGTTAAATATGTGTGAGAAGTACTGTGACTCAGCCTCACAACCACAGGAGAGGAGAAACTTTGCATCATTTCCGCTATACTCTAGCACAGTTTTTTTCCAGCGGTGGGGCCCTTTCAAATGGCAGCCTAAACATTTGCATTTTGTGACGAAATGCTGCTTTATTTATCAGTGAGATTCTTACAATTGTGTATAAGTACAGTGGGACAGTACTTGTGTGTGTGTGTGACAACCATTTCTGAGAATTAAATTTGCTTGGTTTATTTGGGCCGCAGCTTAAAGGGTTAGTTTGGCTTCATAATCTGGCCCCCCATTCACTGCCATTATATAGGCTTGGAAGAACCAGGGTATTTTAAAATATATCTCAGATTGTATTTGTCTGAAAGAAGAAAGTCCTATACACCGTGCACAAGCTCAGATATGGTAGTGAAATATGATGTTAGTTGGGAGTGTGAGCACTAGAGGGCATGCTTGTGCAACAAGTGGCTGTCAGAGTAAGCAGTGTTGTTGTTGCCTGCTTGGTGGCAGATCCAGCGCATGTGTTCCCGTGTAAACATCTGTTAATAAATACACAGTTATACAGTATCTCTTCATTTCCATATTCTGCTGCACTACAGAATATCATAATTGGTGACGAGGATTCATGGTGTTCGAGTGACGGAAGAAATGTTGATTTGAGTGTTGAATGGCCACACTTCCACTAATGCTGCGGGATAGACTCGTCTGTGGAGTGAATGACGACCATATGCAGAGAAGATTGCTGGTGGAAATGAAGTTCGAGAAGGCACTTACCATCTGCCAGGCAATGGAGTCTGCAAACAAAAACGTGAGAGATCTACATGGATTGTTAACTGAAGAGGCAGGACCAAATGCAAAGACACTTAGAGGACAGACAGCAGTGCATATAGTGTACTCAGCTGAGAGAAAAGGGCGACAAAAAGATGTTGGCCCAGTTTCACAGACAGGGCTTAGCCAAAACAAGGATTAGGCCTTAGTTCAATTAGGATATTTAAGTAGCTTTTATAAACGTACACTATAAAAAACATTACTGGTGTGCATTTTGAAACAAAACAATATTTTTAAAGATATGTCAGTGCAAGTTGCTTTAATTTAAAACAGCTCAAACATGCATTTTAGTCTGGGACTAGCTTAAAGGAACACTCCACTCTTTTTGAAAATAGCCTCATTTTCCAACTCCCCTAGAGTTAAACATTTGAGTTTTACCATTTTCGAATCCATTCAGCCGATTTCCGGGCCTGGCGATACCACTTTTAGCATAGCTTAGCATTTCATTGAATCTGATTAGACCGTTAGCATCTCACTCAAAAATGACCAAAGAGTTTTGATATTTTTCCTATTTAAAACTTGACTCTTCTGTAGTTACATTGTGTACTAAGACCGACGGAAAATATGCGCCCCGTTTCCATAGCACCAAATTGCTAGCTAAAACAAGCGGCAACCTCCCCCAGTCTCTCGTGAAGCCAATACGGAAGTGACTTAAACTGCGATTCATCGACTGGCCGCTAGGGACAGGCTCCAAAAGAGAGCAGAATCTCATTGAGTTCCATGTTAAATTGGCCAAGTTTACAGCAGAAAAAAACATGTTTAAGTTGGTTCAAATTGTGGTTTTGGTCTATACTGCTAATTTTGCCCTTCATGACAATTGTGAGGGGGGTGAATTTTTTTCTAACTCATTCGTTTAAATTATATTAAGCCTTAAAGTTCTGCATAATTAAGGGCGTGGTCATTTGAGTGACAGGTAGATGCCGCTGCTGTCTGTGAGCCTTCACTTTACCTCAGTTAATTCCAGCCCCTGAATTTGGCATCTCAGCCGTATTTGTGCTCGATTATTTTATACAATTATAAAATATGGCTTGCTGCATAATATTCGAGACTGATGTGCATCTGTGTAGATGTGCACGCATGCGGAAGAAACAGAACACACGTTGTTGGATCGTGGCATTGGCTAAAAGTTTTGTTTGTGAGATTTACTACAATGACAATACCAGGAGGATATACAACTCCGACAGCACTGCTTGGATATTATAACTAAAACTGCTGCACTATTTTGAAAAAATATACTTTGGACAGGGGCTCATTTGTTTGTCAGATACGATCGTATACAGTTTTACACCATAAACGCTGCTCGGATTGCATTAATTCTTGAAGAACGATGACAGAGAGCAGATCATTCAGAAGAAATATGCAAACAATGGATAATATATCAATATTTCATGGACAAAAAGTACTGTTTTTTGTTTTGCAATGGACATTTATATTTTACCCAAGTGCCACAGAGTGGACTCGCGATCTCTATTATAAAGGTATGAAGTCCCATTTTAATTTTCCATGTTGTTATTTGCACACCCAGCACAAATTACTGGTGTTGGAGCATCTATATCTTTAAAAAAAACACCTTAGACTGACAGTAAACCTTTAGAACTTTCTGATGATAAAACTTATCTTCATTAATAATTTAGATAGTATCTAAATAGATAGCTCCGTTGCTTGCTAACATGGTCACGTCGCGCTAGGCGGGCGTGGTTTCAGCAACCAGTCACATCAGCTCAAACCTCTTTGCCCATTTTCAGTTATCCGGGAGTGACGTGCGGTGACGCGCAGCTAAGATGGCCGCGGCCTCATTTACGCGTCAAAACTGCTGTTCAGAAATCTATGGGTGACGTCACGGACACTACGTCCATATTTTTTTACAGTCTATGAGCTAAAATCAAACTTATCACAAAAACGAACAATTGAATATAAATCAGCGTGATTACAACTACCTTAAATGACCAAAACTATCTTTCGGAAAACTTTATTTGAAGCATAATTTATTTTTAAGTTTTCACTGAAGTCTCATTCATCTGCATTGAGAGGGCGGGGTTTATGACATGTACTGCATTCAGCCTCCAGGGGGCGATCAAAGAGCCCGCAGCTTCACTTTTCAGGACGTATGAGGCACACCCGCCCCGGACTCTGGATTCTCGGACTGTTCGTGTTTAACCTGCTTTCTGGGTTGGATTATTTATTAGTCTCTGATAGGCTACTCATTGCAGCCCTGCGTCTCCTAGCACTCTACTATGGAAGTAAATCAGTAGCAAAACACGAGAGGTTGCTGATTTGAATGTGAGAACTTGTCGTATTAATATTTGTATTTGTAAATTGAAATTTACACTCACAGCCCTGAAGTGAAAAGCTGAATGTTTTGATTTGCACACACAGACAACAATCAAAACACCCGTGTTACGAAGTTGAAGTTGCAGATTAATAGTTACAAATGTGTAAAATGGCATTCACATAAATAAAATGACAGACACAGATGTGTGAGATATATTTACTTTTACACTTTACTTCAGTTTCGCTGTACAGCTTCAAGTCGGCGCTTACAACCTCTCAGATCTGGCCGTACAAGTTCAATTCCTGGCGCTTGGACTTTTGCTACTCTTTTTGCGATATTCCTGTTGCAAAACTGACTTGAGCACTTGAAAACAGACGTGAGAGAGCAGAACGGGGGTGGGGGGGTGAAGCCGTTTGATTGGTCGATGCCTGACCAATGAACAACGCCATCCAGTGCGACTTGGCATGCGGTAATAAATATTTGCATATATGTATGAGACAATATTTTAGTAAAAATACCATTAGTTTTAACTGAGTTTTATATTACAGAAAAGAGCAGTAAAGTCGTTTATTGGGTGGCTGCACCATGGCCTACCAATACGGTGCAAGCTGCTCTAGGTAGTGACGTCATTGCGTACAAAAACGTCCCATTTCATTGGCTGACTCCAACCAATAAACGACTTTACTACTCTTTTACTGTAATATAAACTCATTTAAAACTAATGATATTTTAATGAAAACAGGGATTTTATCTTTTATCTCAGGGCTCATAACTAGCAATCCCCTAATGCCCCCCACCCCCCAAGGCCATTTACTAAACATTTTAAATATATAAATAAACCTGTATCCTATATTACATCATCATATGTTCTATCATATAGGCTACAATAAAATATCAGCACAATTTACTAGCATCAAACAACTCAGTAGGCTATGTAATTATTATAATTATTATTTTTGTTGATCCATGTCATTTATTGCCAAACTGTAAGATGTGAATTATATTACTGAAATAAACACATTTTGCGTCATCAGGCTTTTATTTGTGTTTAATGGATAAAACAACGGAGCTGCGATCTCAGGTTTATGGCTGCTGTAAATTTTACCTGCCACAGGATGGCACTGTTTTCGACACTTTTGATGCTTTGAACCCTTTCTCGAAACCTTTAGAGAAAAGCTTCAAATAATTAATAGGCTTAATTTTTCCATCCCTACTCAATGGTTTTAGGCCCTTTTGCAAATGTTTCAGTCGAATTTAGCTGTTTATTGAGCGTTTACTCATTTTGAGCCTGTTTTTTAAAAAAATGAATCATCTGTAACGTCATATCCAATCACATTTCTTTTCACCCATATACCCCACGCCCACCACGCACATACACACATTTTACTTTACAACACACAAAAGCACACCTTTATTTAATCTCATTCTCTCTTGCTCTCTTAATATATAATGAGTTTATGCAGAAAGATTTTAATAATCAATTGAAAAATTTTGTAAAATAAATTAAATAAAAATAGTGCCCTCTCGTGGTATATGCATGTGCGTACACTGGTGTTGTTCATTGGTCAGGCATCGACCAATCAAACAGCTTTGTTTTGATTGTTGTCTGTGTGTGCAAATCAAAACATTCAGCTTTTCACTTCAGGGCTGTGAGTGTAAATTTCAATTTACAAATACAAATATTAATACGACAAGTTCTCACATTCAAATCAGCAACCTCTCGTGTTTTGCTACTGATTTACTTCCATACTCTACCTGCACTTCGTCACCTGCATCTGTCCTATTATTTTATTGTACAGCGAATTCTGTCAATAAATCTGTGTTACTCGCATTTGGATCCTCTGTCTTTTGTCCCGTGTGCTGACAACATAATGCATAATCACTTGCCCCAAAAAGTTTGAGAACCCTTGTCCTAAAGCATGTAGCCTACATTTAGTTTGATTAAAGTCCCCCTGTAAGTCAATTCTTTTATCCCTTAAAACTCATCTTTGATCAACAAAATGATATATTTAAAAAAAAAAAAAATAAAACAAGTGAAAAAAATTCTTCATGCCTTAAAATAGCTTGTACATATGGAGGACTAGGGGTGCCACTTAAAAATAAAAAGAAGAATCAATTAATTAATTTAATAATTCAAACATAAAAATGTATATAAATGATTCACTTTTTACATGGGCAAATTAATAGACATATTTAAAGTTGTTTATTTAATTCCTGTTTTTAAATGTAGTTTAATAAAACAATAAAACAATAAATTTGAAAAATCTTTTTTGAATGTATAAATAAATAGACAAATTTGAAATGGGATATTTAATTCATTTTTTAAAATGTAGATCAATAAAACAATAAAAAGTTCATTAGTAAATCATTTTAAATGCGCATTTAAATCGCTTTTTTAAAAAGAATTTGGCAAATGCTCTTCTTTCTCTATTTACCAGTTGCTTTTCTTTGTCGGTTTGCCAAATGCTTTTCTTTATCCATTTGTCAATCGAGTGGTAAAATGCCATTGGACAGTACACACGTGGGAGCAACCAATCAACTTTCCCCTCAATTTGAAGAGCCAATCCTCTCTCACTTGTAACACTCACTGTCATTGGACAGTTAGTACGGTGACCGGGAGGGGACATGTTCGGTTCATTTAGTTTTGTCGTGGCCACAACATATAAACTCGTGGGAACGTGATAATATGTCATGGCCACAAGATATTAATTCGTGGGAACGGCCACGAGATCGTTTTGTCGAGGTAACGACATCCTTATGTCGTGGCCACGCGATGCAAAGTCGTGGCCTCGAGATCATATGTTGAGGGAACGACATATTTTTCTCATGGCCACGAGTTAAATGTGTAAACAACCTGCGCAACCTGGAATTATCACAAATGGACAATACCATAATAATATTTTTAATTAAGAATGAAAAATAAGGGTGGTGTATATATATATATATATATATATATATATATATATATATATATATATATATATATATATATATATATATATATACATGTATTTATTTATTTATTTATTTATTTATTATATAATATTCCCGTAAATGAACTCCTTGTAAAATTCCCGTACGCCTACAGAAATAAAATAAAATCATAAATAAAGCTTTCATAGGTTATATACAAATAATAAACAAAATATTCTAAAATAGTAACACATTTTTTAAACTTAAACTCTGAATTAATTCGAATGCTGTCACAGGCACGAGGGGCTACAAGTGAAAACAGACGCTCATTTACAGAAATAGGTTACAGAAATACAGTCATAAAGTAAAGAATATTAATTAGATAAAGAAATATGGGAAATGAAGGGGAAAATAAAGCAAATAAATATACACAGGGTGCGATTTGTAGGGGGGGACGGGGGGATTTCCACCCTTCTGGTCTATGTATCCCTGCCTCTGCTGAATTATCCCCGGTAGGGATAAAAAAAAATCCCCCCTGGGTGATGCTACTCCACAAACCACCAACAGAGCATATAAAATACCAAAAATAAAAATCTTTTTTTTAAACATCGCCAAATAAAACGCTGCGTTTATATAGAACTGTCTCTTTACCACCACAACAAACGGGACACTTTTCAGACGCGCATTCCGACTTCGCCTCAGCGCCAGGCGCAAGTCAAACAAGCGCGGAAAAGGTGCAGGTGACAACGAGTGAGCTTCAGTTGAACAACAGTGAACTGCGGTCAGATGATGTTAGTAAAACTCAGAAAAATGAACATGACTGTCCAATCAGCCGTTATACTGTGCTCGTGGCGCGCACTCAAGAATTGCATGCGCAAATGCGCCGGCGCGCGCTGCATAATTACTTTATTATAGCTTAAATAAAGTTCAAAAGAAACTACTGTACGAGTAATGGCCGTCGGTGTTCTGTTAAGTCATGAAATTACCAAACATGCGATTAAAGCTGCCTCAAAACTGTGCATGCATTTGTTGACATGGTTTTAAAGCAATTGTTATCCCATTTGTTGGCCGTAAAACGTCCTAAAAATGCACATATGTACACCAGGGAAATCTACATTTTCTCGGGGGAGCATGCCCCCGTACCCCCCTAGTAAACTACATTTTCTGACCTTGGTAATTATGAAACCCTGTGTACAGCACAGCTTATATTCTATCTAATGAAATCTGAGGTAAACGTGTATAAATAAATGGGACCAAACGCGACTGAATGTAAAGGGTTGTGTCTCTATTAATAGCCTAACTACCGATTGATTTTGCATTTCTATCAGAAATTAAGAATTATTAGTGTTATTGTAGTGCTGCAAATATCTAAGCTATATCTAATACTTCAAATCTCAAAGTTAAATCAGAATTTTTTTTTGTAAAAATGTTTCTGTAACAGCTGCCAAAAATAGTATATAGCTCCACTGTGGTTTTTAACAAAAAACAAACAAAAAAAAACTTTTCAAAACACCCCCCCCCCTCCCTCTGGTTTTTTCACAAATCGCACCCTGAATATACAGATGTAACTAATAATATAAAAATATTAAATAAAAAATAAACGATAAGTGAATGGATTTAAAAGACTGTTCGGTGGGATTAAAATGTACAACATATAAACATTGATTTATAATCTTCATTCGAATGCTGTCTGCAACATCGCGCGCAATACAATATAATATGCATGTTAATATAATAATTTCTTAATTCCGTTCTTTTTCTTAATTAAAAATATTATTATGGTATTGTCCATTTGTGATAATTCCAGGTTGCTATAGTTGCGCACGTTGTTTACACATTTAACTCGTGGCCATGAGAAAAATATATCGTTCCCTCACCATATGATCTCGAGGCCACGACATAAGGATGTCGTTACCTCGACAAAACGATCTCGTGGCCGTTCCCACGAATTAATATCTTGTGGCCATGACATATTATCACGTTCCCACGAGTTTATATGTTGTGGCCACGACAAAACTAAATGAACCGAACATGTCCCCTCCCGGTCACCGTACCAACTGTCCAATGACAGTGAGTGTTACAAGTGAGAGAGGATTGGCTCTTCAAATTGAGGGGAATGTTGATTGGTTGCTCCCACGTGTGTACTGTCCAATGGCATTTTACCACTCGATTGACAAATGGATAAAGAAAAGCATTTGGCAAACCGACAAAGAAAAGCAACTGGTAAATAGAGAAAGAAGAGCATTTGCCAAATTCTTTTTAAAAAAGCGATTTAAATGCGCATTTAAAATGATTTACTAATGAACTTTTTATTGTTTTATTGATCTACATTTTAAAAAATGAATTAAATATCCCATTTCAAATTTGTCTATTTATTTATACATTCAAAAAAGATTTTTCAAATTTATTGTTTTATTGTTTTATTAAACTACATTTAAAAACAGGAATTAAATAAACAACTTTAAATATGTCTATTAATTTGCCCATGTAAAAAGTGAATCATTTATATACATTTTTATGTTTGAATTATTAAATTAATTAATTGATTCTTCTTTTTATTTTTAAGTGGCACCCCTGGTCCTCCATATGTACACCCTTGTCTATGAATATGCAAATTAGCCCTGCCTCCACTCGCTCAGCCGTTTTCCTCTGTGAACACTCTAATGGATGTTTGACGATTTCGCTGCTTTTCAGATTTAAAAAAACACTCCTGGCTGCAGGAATCCTGCAGGCGCCCGTGTCTTCTCCGTACATGAAATAAATATACATCCTTGAATGAGCACGAACTTCCATTGTATTTACTTGAACTTATCTGGTAGCCTAAAATTTATGAATAGCTCTCTCAGAACTTGACGTGCCAGGACACTGACTGAATATGCACACGAATCATGGTCACACGCTCAGAGCAATATTGTTTTAGCTATGTTTTAATAGTAGGCTGTTAAAATATTTTGAAGGACAAAAACATGAACTTTATTGGTTTTACTTAAAGTCAGCTGTCACTTTACTTTGGCGAGTTGCTATGCACTCGCACACTTGGCACAGCCCTTGCGACGGTTCTGTCATTAATTAATATGAATTAATATGATTAGCCTTTTACTTGACTACATTATCAAACAGCTGATAATGTGTTGCTAATGTTACACACACCGTTCCTGTTCGTCATCTCAGAGTCAGACAGCTGCCTTCTAACAATCAGTATCCTTCCAATGCTTTGAATAACTCAGAACACCAGTGGAGAAAGGCTTATAGTTCATCACAACATTGTAATAGACTCGCTATACTGATAAATCTACACAAATTTTCATATCAACAGAAAATTTACCGGGATAACCTGGCTTCTCTCGAGACTTTCCCGCTTCAGAGCAGTCATAATTAATAATATGCTAAAGCCTGCCGGCACGTTGTTCTGATTGGTTACAAGGTAGTCCGTGTCACAAACACCACCGATTTCAAACCGCGGGTTTTTGTCTGTCTTTGTTTTACTGCAGTTTCAAATGTAAAATACTCAGCAATGGTGCTGACTTATGAATTTTCACATGGTTTGTCTTAAAGCATATTAAAAACACTACATAGACATATAAACAACATTAAAAACTTTATTTTCACCACAGGGGGTCTTTAAAGGGTTGTACAGTTCAATCTGATAATTCTTTCGTTTCAATTCAATTCAATTCAATTCAATTCAAGGGACTTTCTTTGCAGTGTTCCACTTCACTGTTCACCACATCTCACTTCTTTACACCTACACACTTTTGTTTTCACAACTACTTTTTTTTTAAAAATCCCCCACTGATTAAGGACCCTTTATATGCACAATGTGCACATAACTTAAAAATTATAACCTGTCTAGCATGAGCACAGTTTATGAATATGCTATTAAAATGGTACATAACAGTGAGCAGCTTTAATGTTCAATCACAACTTAATCAGGCCTAAATATGTTCACTACTTGGGCTACAATATAAGCAACTAAATTTGTAAAGCTATAACAGATTTATCATTAGCCTATTTTAGATGTGAATCTATGGTGTTTGCACCTTTATGCTGCAGTTCGACTTTTGGACTGAAAACTGATATAGGTCTCCATCAGGTGGCCAAATAACATTTGTAGGCCTACTGAAATGGCAAAAACATCCTGTACAATGCAGCTGAATGCTATTTTAACATTGGATTGCTCTATTATCTAAAACATGACTGCTTACAGAAGGGTAAACCCGACTTACTAACTTTGGTAAAAAAGACAAAAAATCCTCTGACTCACAACACACCAAGTCATGATTTAAAAAAGAAAAAAGAAAATAAATTCGAAATGAATCTGCAAAGATATTACCGTAATTTTTTTTCTGTTTTGGTTTCGTTTTCTCTGTTTCCTGAAACATTTAATCTCAATTCTCCAATTGCACCGCAAGGTGTAGAGGAACAAGGAGTGAGGAAGCTTTCTGAGGAGTCATAAGCGAGGATACACAGGTGTATCCTTCCCTCGCATCCTAGGGGGGAGGAGCTAGAAAAGGAAGCGAGAAAAGGAAACGAGGAGGCACAAATAAGAAATGAGAAGCACCCATTGTCCCTAGTTAGCTTCCTTGGTTGTAAAGTATTATCGAAAATGTAATGTAAATGTAATGGAAAGGAAAATGTAATGTTCTCTATTTGGAACTGAGTCTGAAGGAGAGCTGCATCTCTGCTACGGTCATTTCTGAGAAATGTATCTTTTCCTGCTCTTAAAGTTTTCTTTATTCAGCAGATTTCTGAATTTCACTTAGTCCTTTAACACATGTTCAATCCTATAGGCTCTAACACTACATCTATTTATCTTAAAACCTGATACCTCCTCTCTCATAAGCCAACACATCTGAGAGGGTTGTAATAAATGTAAAAGTCAATATGTGGGAATAATGCACAAGGTTTACTTTAATGGAACATGTTTATCAAAAGAGCACAAAAATGATAAAGCAATTTTTTTACAGAACTCCACTGGAATTTCTTCCATTGATATGATTTATTGTAATATACACTTGCTAAGCCATATAATGCTAAATTCCATCTAGCTGCACAAATGAGTACAAAATGTAAATATTTTCTGGTAAATGCTGCACAAACAGTTAGACAGCAGTATGGGTTAAGTTCAAATCATGAAGAAAGACTTCATGAAGAAACAGAACAAAGCTATATTTATTTTATTAGTTTATTACGTATATCTTTTATACTTGTGCAAAGCAGCCTTGTACAGTATATTTTTGTTTACATTCTCCTCAAAAAATCCCTCTCAGTAACAGGGGGATGAGAGCAAATGAGCAAATAAAAGCCCCTAGCATCCTTCAAAATAACTTAATAGCTTTACAGGAAGTGGTTTGTCAGGTGTTGCCTGCAAATGCAGTGACAAATCTCTAACAGAAATCTACAGAAACTGCGTGAAACTTTGCATTCCTATCTGAGCCACATGCAACAATTCTGAAATTTTATACTAAAAATATATTTCTGCTTCTTTAGAACTGAGAATAACTCTGACTTCCTGAACACATGATGAATTACTCTGAATCACTGAAGGGGTTCAGCTTTAAAAGGTCACTTTTATTTATTTTTTTTTATTCTGATTTTGGATGTGCACATTTATACCCGGCTGACGGTTTATTGACCACAGCATAAATGGTTTTCTCAGTTTCAGATATAAAAGATTTTGGTTGCTTCTCAATGGCACAGTAAATGGTGCATTTGGCTTGCTCTTCTCTGTTAGTGATGCATTTTGAAAACTGAAGAACAAAAGTTAATTTAAAATATTTTTCTTTTTCAACATCATTTAAACATCTAGGTTCTCAGTTAAAATGTAATTAAAATGTCAAACTGTTGGTTTGGCTGAAATGAGCAGTCAGTGCTCGTACAGACACTAACTTTATTCACAAAAACAACTGTACTTTCTGTAGACCTAGAGATACAAAACATGCTGCATACTTCCACTTTAAAAAGAGTCAAAGGCACTTCTTCCAGTACAAAAAAGTTAAAAAAAAACCCTTGATGTGTATAAAGGCTTTTCAACTTTTTTTTTGTACCAGAAGAAGTTTGTTGAACTCTTTTTGGTAGCACTTTATTTTAATGTCCTATTCTCCATGTACTTATGATAGTAATTGTAATAACTGGGTAATAACTAGTACTAACCCTGTACCTACCCCTAAACCTAACCTTAACCCATGTATTTACCTTATTACCCAGTACTTTCTTAGGTAAGTACACTGTAAGTGCACATACTGTAAAATAAAGTGCAACCCCTTTTCTAAACTACACAACTAAACATTGACGTTAACATGAGAAACATGAACTGAGAAAAAAAGAGGACTTAAAGGTGCCCTAGAACATGTTTTTAAAAGATGTAATATAAGTCTAAGGTGTCCCCTGAATGTGTCTGTGAAGTTTCAGCTCAGAATACCCCATAGATTTTTTTTTTTAATTAATTTTTTTAACTGCCTATTTTGGGGCATCATTATAAATGAGCCGATTTATGCTGTGCGGCCCCTTTAAATCTCGTGCTCCACGCCCCAAAAGCTTGCGCTTGCCTTAAACAACATAAAAAGAAGTTCACACAGCTATTATAACCCTCAAATGGATCTTTACAAAGTGTTCGTCATGCATGCGGCATGCATGCGTCGGATTATGTGAGTATTGTATACTGTTGTATTGTTTACATCTGATTCTGAATGAATTTGAGGCTGTGCTCCGTGGCTAACGGCTAATGCTACACTGTTGAAGAGATTTATAAAGAATGAAGTTGTGTTTATGCATTATACAGACTGCAAGTGTTTAAAAATGAAAATAGCGACAGCTCTAGTCTCCGTGAATACAGTAATAAACGATGGTAACTTTAACCACATTTAACAGTACATTAGCAACATGCTAAAAATACATTTATCACTAAAAATATCATGATATCATGGATCATGTCAGTTATTATTGCTCCATCTGCCATTTTTCGCTATTCTTGCTTATCTAGTCTGATGATTCGGCTGTGCACATCCAAATGTTAATACTGCCTGCCCTTGTCTAATGCCTTTCATAATGTTGGGAACATGGCATATGCAAATATTGGGGGCGTACACCCCGACTGTTATGTAACAGTCAGTGTTATGTTGAGATTTGCCTGTTCTTCGGAGCTCTTTTAAACAAATGAGATTTATATAAGAAGGAGGAAACAATGGAGTTTGAGACTCACTGTATGTCATTTCCATGTACTGAACTCTTGTTATTTAACTATATGCCAAGATAAATTCAATTTTTCATTCAAGGGCACCTTTAAATACAAACAATGACAAATAAAAACATGACTAGAAACTAAAGAAGACCATAACAGAAACTTACATCAACTTCTGCATATTCTTATTTCCATCTGGAACATTTCAAAGGAATATTCAGTGTTATATTCAACCTTACAGTATGTTTATGATCAGCATCTGTGGCAAGACTGAGAAATGATTACAGGTCTCATGGAATCCTGTGGTGTTACATGCTAGATTCCATCTCAAAATATTTTAAACAGCATTGTGCTAATTCTTTTATAATTATTGTGAATGTAGTTTTGATGACCTCATGTTAACTGGGAGATTACACGGAATATATATATATATATGTATATATATATATATTTATTTATTTTTTATTTTGTAGAAACCATGGAAACACCAAAGACACTTTAAAAATTAAATACTGAATAATAAAATATTATTTTATTATTCAGCGGTTAAATCTGCAAATGGCTTCCATCGAGATGGAAATGTACAGCAATTAATTCATAACACAATTCATAAGACAAGGGAACAACTGTTTGGTTACATTTATAGACAGAAAACGTATTATTGTTATATAGCTCAACACATTTAGTCTTATTGTTTAAATCTAGTTTTATCAGAGTACCAAGCTTTTACCATGCCTCAGAGAAAAACTATTTTCGCCTTAAAATGTAATTGCATGCCATTTATTTTTCAACACAAGCCACCCAGCATTTATTAATGATATTCTAAAATGATATTCAACAAGTGTCTCACAGCAGCCGCCGAGCGAACACACAGAGTAACGTTATAACATTATTTTCAACACAGTCAAATGTCTCTAATATGATAAACAGCATGGTGTTACCTCATGCACTTGACCGGAAGAGGCGGAAGCGGTGACTGCCGCATAATACTGCTCTCAAGGCATGTGTTGCATTCGTCTCTCATTACCAATCGCTCCAACAGCACTCGCCCTGCTCTGCTTCATACTACAGTAACGATAATAATCTCATCCATGAAAATGATTTCTGCCCAAGTCCCATCCCGATTCTTTTCCACCGGCTGTGAGGTGAAGACGACATCTCTCAAGATTCTGCGCTCAAACTCAGCGTCATCATGCGCCTTTGTTTTGAATAGATGACCTCTGTGGCGAAAATTTACATATTGTAGCTATAAAGTATGCGTGTAATATTTTACAGTTTAGTATAACAAGTATGTAAATAAGTAAGAAAAACCAGGGAGTGAACAAAAGAACCTCTTTTATGTGAAACTACTTTCCCGCCATGGATTCAGGATCTGCCATTGCCATGCGCTTCTAAGGGCCCTGGACAAACGGGGCCCAGATTATATCAGCCAACATCAGTAATGCATATGTGTAGCCAAAAAATAAAATATACAAAAATATATATTATTAATATTGATAAATATTAATAATGAAAACATTAAATACTGAATAATAAAATATTATTTTATTATTCAGCGGATAAATCTGCAAATGGCTTCCATTGAAATGGAAATATACAGCAGTTAATTCATAAACAATCAACCCATAACTGATGCCCCCAATACAACCACAAATTGTGAAGTGTGTAATTTCTCTAGTGGAGCCAAACAGGTTTCCCAAACAAGGAACAAAAAGACTAGTTGTGCCCCAAATTATGTAGGCTACTGTACTGTGCATTTACACATTGTACAATATGTACAATGCCATCTAGTGCATTGGCTTTGTATCATCTTTGTTTCATCCCAAATGAAATATGTTCAATCCTAGAAAACTTAAATATTTACTAGGAAAAGGTGCAAGAACAGTTAAACACAAGTTCAAAACATAAGGACCGACTAAAAAAAAAAAAAAAAAAAAAAAAAACTGAACAAGAACATATACAAATACAAGTGGGGAAAAAAATGTAAAAGCAACATGGACTAACTGTACTAACATACTTGCAACTGCAAAGTTGTTAAAGCTGCAATATGTAAGATTTTTGCAGTAAAATATCCAAAAACCACTGATCTGTAAATCGTGAGGAAAATTGTGATTTTAACCAAGGCTCCGGGACATGCGAGTGAGTCGCCTGCCTACTGCGTCATACCTGCGTTACCCTCGGTTTCCAGTTTTATTTTGTAGAAACCATGGAAACACCAAAGATGTTTTAATATATTACATGTTTTATTAAACAAGGGAACATCTGTTTTGAGTCATTTATAGATAGAAAACTAGTTATTGTTATATATCTCAACACGTTTAGTCATATTGTTTAATCTAGTTTTCTTAATTTTTTTTGCAAGTACCATGCTTTTACCATGCCTCAGAGAAAAACACTATTTTGTCAAGTAGCTAACATAGCATAATCAGATGCAGCTTTATTTTTAGTAACAGTAATACAGAATTTTCTCCATCATACAATATGATTTATAATTAATTGTATGCCATTTATCAACACAAGCCATCCAGCATTTAATATGATATAAATCTATCTAGTTTAGCCTACTGCAGGGTGTAACAGTGTCTCACAGCAGCCACTGAGCGAATGCATAGAGTAACGTTATAACATAATTTTCAACACAATCAATTGTATCTAATATGATAAACAGAGCTGTGTTACCTCATACTCATGACTGGAAAAAGCGGAAGCGGCGCCGGCGACTGTGGCATAATAAAAGTTCTCCTGCTCGCAAGGCGTGTGTTGGGTTCGTTTCTCATTAGCAGCCTCATTCCGCTCCCACAACAGTCTATGTGAGATTTTGCATTCCTGTCTGAGGTACATGTGCAACAAATTTAAATCAAAAATATATTTACTGCTGCTTTTATTTAAAAAAAGAAAGGCGGACTAGTTGCTTATTTACACTCAGAACAACAGTGCCTCTCTGTTATTTGAATCGCTGAAAGGGTTCAGCTTTATTAAAAGACCAGTATTATTATACTTTATTTCAGTTTTGGATGTACAGACTCATCCCCATCTGGTGGTTTATTGACCACAGCATAAATGGTGCGATCAGCTTCAGATTTTGGTTGCTTCTGAATGGTATAGTAGATACTAGTGACTGATGCATTGGGCTGACTCTTCTCTGTTAGTGTTGCACTCTGAAATAAAGAAGAACAAAATCATTCATTACAACATTTCTCCATCACATCATTTAAACATCTACAGGTTCTCATGTCAAGAGTGCCTGAATGTAAAGACCTTTAAGCCAATGTATTTATTTTTTTTGTAGTAAATGTTTAATCTTCACCTGATTCTCTAAGTCATGTCTGGGTGAGGTGTGTTTGGTTTCCATCATAACATCAGGAGGTCCATGTTCCCTTAAAGTATCATACACTGTGGATGGATTTTTTGATTTCTCCAACTTATTTAGCGACCTTTGTAGCTTGATATTCTCCTGCAGACAAAATCCATTCAATATCAGACTCAAGCATGTATTTATGGAGGACCAGGAGTGCCACATAAAAATAAAATGAAGAATCAATTAATTAATTTAATAATTTAAACATAAAAATGTATATAAATTAATTACTTTTATATGGGCCAATTAATAGATATATTTAAAGTTGTTTATTTAATTACTGTTTTTAAATATATTTTAATTAAAGTCCCCGTGAACCGGAAGTTGCAAACGACTTTTCTCCAGTGTTGTGACGTATTTCCAAGTGAAACGGAATATTGAATAGAGGGCAGAGTTTTACTTATGTGCTCCTCCTCTCCATCTCTCACTCATAGCAGACTAACGGTCGGAGGGGAGTGGTTTAAGAGTTTTCAACCCAAGCCGTCAAACTGATGTCATTAGAGAAGGTGCACTGTTGCAGAGGGGAGGAGCATTTTCAGATTTTGATTAAATATTACGAAGCCAAACAATTTTTTTGTGTGGATTGACTTGCACGGATTAATTGTTCACCACAAAACTAGCAATTTGAGATAACAAAATAAATAAAGTCAATTTTGATTTCATGTGTACTTTAAACAATAAAACAATACATTTTAAAAAATCTTTTTTGAATGTATAAATAAATAGACAAATTTAAAACGAGTTATTTAATTCATTTTTTAAAACGTAGATCAATAAAACGTTCATTAGTAAATCATTTTAAATGCACATTTAAATCGCCTTTTTAAAAAGAATTTGGCAAATGCTTTTTTCTCTCTATTTAATGCTTTTCTTTATCCATTTGTCAATTGAGTGGTAAAATGCCATTGGACAGTACACACGTGGGAGCAACCAATCAACTTCCACCTCAATATGAAGAGCCAATCCTCTCTCACTAATAACACTCACTGTCATTGGACAGTTAGTACGGTGACCGGGAGAGGACATGATCGGTTCATTTCGTTTTTTCTCGGCCACAACATATAAACTCGTGGGAACGTGATAATATGTCATGGCCACGAGATCGTTTTGTCGAGGTAACGACATCCTTATGTCGGCCACGCGATGTAAAGTCGATATGTTTTTTCTCGTGGCCACGACTTCATTACATTAAGGACATCTATTTCTCATGGCCACGAGTTAAATGTGTAAACAACCCGCGCAACCATGGCAACCTGGAACTATCAGAAATGGATACGGTTATAATAATATTTATTTTTAATTTAGAAAAAGAACGGAATTAAGAAATTATTATATTAACATAGTGCATATATTGTAGTGCGCGCAATATTGCTTATTAGACAGCATTCGAATGAAGTTTATCAATAAATGTTTAAATGTTGTAATCCCATCCAACAGTCTTTTAAATCCATTCGCTTATCGTTTATTTTTAATATTTTTATATTATTATTAATAATTATAAATATATTTATAATCTTATCCATTTCTGATAGTTTAAGGTTGGCATGGTCACGCAGGTTGTTTACACATTTAACTCATGGCCATGAGAAATAAATGTCGTTCCCTCACCACATGATCTCGAGGCCACGACATAAGGATGTCATTACCTCGACAAAACGATCTTTATATTTTAGATTATATGTCGTGGCCACGAGTTATTATAACGTTCCCACTAATTAATATCTTGTGGCCACGACATATTATCAGGTTCCACTAGTTTATATGTTGTGGCCGAGAAAAAACGAATGAACCGATCATGTCCTCTCCCGGTCACCGTACTAACTGTCCAATGACAGTGAGTGTTACTAGTGAGAGGATTGGCTCTTCAAATTGAGGCTAAAGTTGATTGGTTGCTCCCACGTGTGTACTGTCCAATGGCATTTTACCACTCGATTGACAAATGGATAAAGAAAAGCATTTGGCAAACCGACAAAGAAAAGCAATTGGTAAATAGAGAGAAAAAAGCATTTGCCAAATTCTTTTTAAAAAGGCGATTTAAATGCGCATTTAAAATGATTTACTAATGAACTTTTTATTGTTATATTGATCTACGTTTTAAAAAATGAATTAAATAACTCGTTTTAAATTTGTCTATTTATTTATATATTCAAAAAAGATTTTTAAAATGTATTGTTTTATTGATTTATTAAACTATATTTAAAAACGGGAATTAAATAAACAACTTTAAATATGTCTATTAATTTGCCCATATAAAAAGTGATTAATTTATATACATTTTTATGTTTGAATTATTAAATTAAATAATTGATTCTTCGTTTTATTTTTAAGTGGCACTCCTGGTCCTCCATACGTATTATCAGTGGTTAATAAAGTATAGTAGCTAATATGAAGCTTACGTCAATTTTTTCATAGACTGTATGTTCATCATTCTGCTGGGCAGAGGTGTAGGAATGATCTAAAAACATTTTAAATCTCATCAGACTTTCTTAAAATACAATAGATTAAAGGATGTTTATTACAAATCTTTATTATTCAAAGCATAGCAACTGAACTTTTAAGAAACATCATTCTAGCATTTAGAACTTTAAAGGGGATGTCTTATGCTATTTCTGTCAGGACAGAAATCTGATCTTGATCTGCCTTGTGTTTGTACTGCTGTTTGTCTGGAGCATGTGGCTGTCTTGTTTGTCCGGTCATGTGCTTCAGCATGTGATGTGTGTGATTGCTCGCCATGTGCTTCAGCACGTGTTGTTGTGTTGTGTTTGTCATGTGTTCAACTGTCAATTGTCGCCCCGCCCTCTTGGTACCCTGTTAGTACCGTTAGAGCTCTGTTTGCTTTACAGCTTTGTTTTGATTTTTTGTTTTATCCAGTTTAATTACATTTTCTTTTTCTACATTTTTTATTTATTTTTTTTGCTTGGCATAACAGTTAAAATGTTTACTTTTTTTTTTTTTTAATCTCTTGGGGCTTGCCTTCAGATTTTTTTTTTCTCCAGTCTCCCTGTTTCCCTGGCTGCTGAACTTCCGGCCCGCTGATCTCCTTTTTCCTTCTCCCCGCCTCACCTGCCATCTCTGGCCCTTGCTCCCCCGTCTCGTTCGCCATCCTCCTTAACCACCTGTGCTGCAGACTGCTCTTGGGTGGGCATTACCATTCCATGGACTCTGTCTTGCTACCTGAGGCTGCCATTGGCTGTGGCCATTATCCAGTCTAGCCCTTGCTGCTATTTTGTATCTTGATCTCCTGTTTCCCAATAGTGTAAAAGTGTATTACCCTACAAACTGAACCCTCTTCTTTCTGAATCCTAACAATTTAATTTTTTCTGAGTTATTTATTTTAATTTCATGCATTCTGAAGATTTGTCACTTTGTTTTAAGACCACGAAATTAACAATATCACCAAAGAAGTGGGTTTTTTGTTTGTGAGGGAATGACAACCTTTCTCCCAAAGAATCCAGTGGAGCTGAGAGATTGACTGATGCGTTCTCGACATTTGTCATTAAAATAACCATAGAAACTGCCTTAAATTAACTATCAAAATAAGGATAAATTTGTGTGTGAAAGTTGCAATCAAATTTTTCATTGGTTAAAATGAATTGAGAATATCTCAAGTTTTTCTGTGGCTGCTCCAGCTCTCGGGATCAGTGCTTATAGTTTCATAAACAAGGCCCAGTTCGATGCTGGACATACAGATCATTTGAAAATAAAGATGGAATGGCCCCAGTGATAAAAGATCCTGGTCATGAGTTGGAACTACAGGTGGCAAGGAAAACTGCATCAGATATCTGTTTTGTCGGCAATCGGTGCGTAAGTGAATATAATGTAAACAACACAAACGTATAGTGAACCAAAAGTTATCCAGGGTTAATGTGATGGTGTATGAAGTTTAGAATAGAATATCAAGTACTACGCAACCCCTAAAGCAGGGGTCTTCAAACTCGATCCTCCAAGACAGCAGCATAGTGTGGCCCCGATCCACATCTGGTACATATGGATTACATGGATCTGGGCTGACACTATGTTGCTCTCAGGGCGTCACTGTCCTGCAGAGTTTAGCTCCAACTTGCCTCAACACACCTGCCAGGAAGTTTCTATGCCTAGTTAGATCTTGATTAGCTGCTTCAAGTGTGTTTAATTGTGGTTGGAGCTAAACTCTGCAGGACAGTGGCCCTCCAGGACAGAGTTTGGAGACACCTGTCCTAAAGGGACATGGTTCTGTAAAAAATATATGAGATGAGGAAATAAAAATTCAATGCTTCTGCATTCTCTTGCAAATGTTTTACATTCCCCTAAGAAACTTTGCATTCACTAGTATCTTGTGGGAACACAACATTTTTTTGTTGTTGTTTTATTACATTTTGAAACATGAACTGATCTGCACAAAAAATAGTACAAGGGAAGTGGAGTTATTTCAGTTCCTAGGACTAGCAAAAGTACTTTTAGGTTAGAAAAAAAATTAATCAAGTTGTATACTTAAGTAGGAAGTAAATTTTTTATGTCAAACTTTAAGTAAGGACTGTTCAAGAGTTTTTCTTACTGCTAAAAATGCTTAATAGATGCGGCATGAGTTCATAAGCTTTGCAAAAACAGATATGATCATTATATTTGTTACAGTCTGTACCTTTTTTTCTCTTGTAGAGACAACAGCCGATCATTGATGCCAACAAACTCATTGTCAATAGGCAAATAAGGGGGATAAACCACAAGGGAAGCGCTACTTGGGGAAAAAAAAAAAAAATCAGACTTTCCCAGAGAGAATTTTAAACCAACAGGAATTTCAGAACAGTGTTCAGTTACACTCTCTCGTTCGTTTTATGTTTCTTCAAAAGTGAGTGTTTTTAAGTGGATAGAATATACCTTGATCAACAGTGCAGAATTCATTAACCTTCTTTATTTCAGTATTCCAGCTCACTGGGTTGCTATGGTTACACATGATGTAATCATCACTGCAGTTCAGTCTTAGAGTGTAGTTATCAGATGATGTCACTTCCTCTGGAGAACAGCTGCTACTATTATAGAGGGAGCTGATGATAATGTTACTTCCTTTACATGTAAAGCTACAGGAGTCAGAGCTGGACCAGTTTGAGTTTATGGCCAGAACTGGAGCTTCCACTGAATCTGAAACACACATATTAAAATGTTTTTAAGACCTTTGCCACATACAAAGGCGCTAGAACCTGCCAACCTACTAACAGCTAAACAACTAACAACTAAAATATGTGCAGCAGTTTTTAAAGCTGCAGTCCGGCATTTTTCCTCTTTGTCGCCATCTCTGTTTGAAACCTGCAATTGCAGTCATATGGGGATTTGCATATTCATTGATCTGTGTATATTAAATGAGGCAGTGTAGAGTTACATTCAAGCTATTTTAAGGCATGAAGAATTTTTTTCACTTGAATTTTTTTTTTAAATATATCATTTTGGTGATCAAAGATGATTTTTAAGGGATAAAATAATTGGGGGGACTTCAACATCAGCAGACTTTGTTAACATCAGCATTGCGTGACTGTGTTGCCAGATTTCAATTTCTGTAACCATTCTGCCATCTTAAGTCTTTTGACTACGGGTGAATCTTCAGTTGTCAGTGTCAGTTTGACGTTTAATTACTTCAGCTGCCGTGAGAACAGGCTATAAATGATCCGCTACAAGCAGCATCCTCACATGATAAAGCTGAGTAGGCCGGTGTTACGAGATTTTCGGTTTCTGAGATTTTCGGTTTCAGAAGGCGGGGCTTATATGAATATTAATGAGTTTCGCAGACATGCGCGATTGCACGTGCAACTGAGAATTTTAGTTCACATTGTATCTCAAGACATTAGTGGATTATTCCATAAAGGTAATTATATTCTCAGCGTCGCGGCTGACTTATGCCTAAACTACAGTTGTTTTCAACACGTAACAGTTTATAATGTGCTCATTAGTATGCACGATTTGTGCAGTCGTCTGTAACAATGACAGATACTTCGTGTAACAACCTTCAGCTATCGTCTACAATAAGTTCTGCTCCTCGTGCTCTTCCTTTGCAATGTTTTAAAACTCGGTATTTTATTGGTTGTTATTATTAAGTACATCACTGCCTGAAACAACTGAAATAAACCTGTATAAATGTTTTTGAGGACTTAGCTATATCTATTCTGGTATTGTTCTTAAATTCTTTTTCATTTTGATATGATGTAGGCCTATTGCTCTTTAAAAGGATTAAAATTAATATTTATGTTTAGGCTCACCAAGGTTGCATTTATTTGATCAAAAATAAGCAAAACAGTAATATTGCAATTTTAATATATTTTAAATGGCTGTTTATTCCTGTTCCTCTAGTCTTCAGTGTCACATGATCCTTCAGAAATCATTCTAACATGCTGTTTTGCTGCTCAAGAAACATGCTACTATTATCAGTGCTGAAAACAAGGGAACCATGATACAGTGCCTGTTGATTCACAGAACAGCAAGTTTGAAGAACAGTATTGAAATCTTTTGTAACATTAGAAATGTTTTTTTTCCCTTTTTTAAAAAAAAATAAAAAATCTAATTAATCCTTGTTGAATAAACTTCATCTTTGTGAAATTCATTTCTTAAAAAACAAAACAAACAAACAAACAAACAAAAAACTACAGTGATTCCAGACATTCAAATAGTAATTTAATGCAAATGCATTTGTGTAAATTATTTGGGGGCCACTGTCTGTAAAAAGATAACGTCTTGTTGTAATAAAAATAGTTTTAAGTAAATAAAGTCATTAAAATTCAAAGAGAGGTAAAAATGTCAATCTTTGACTAAAAATGTAATTTTTTGATCTGAGAATAGCTTTCCTATGTGTCATATTTTCATATATTAAGGGACTGCTACAGGAGCTAAAGTTTATTGTTGGCAAGTCCATGCCCATCTTTTTGTACAAAAACAAAATGTCATTAAATGTCTCACATAATATCATATGTTCACTCCATCACACATTATACAAAGCATCTATTAATCAAAAGCAAATCAAGGCCATATTGCCATCTTTATTCCAGGATTTGTGATATATGTTTTGACATAGATTTTTCTTTTTTTTTCTTTCAAAATTTCAATTTCAAAATTTCATGTGCCCCTAATTAAAACCCCATGAAGAACATGCATGTTTATGAACATTAATGACCAGTGAATTCAGGTTGACTGGGACACTTTTGGCCATTGAGATGACTGGGAAAAAGTTTCCCGATCAACCTTAATATATGTCAAATAATGAATGTTTGTGTATCAAAATAAATTGTCCATTTATATCGCTGCTGATCATCATTGTATATCCAGGTAGACAAGTCACACATGGTCAAAACAACGCATGGCAGAGAATAACAAAAGGTTGCAAAAATCTTTATTAGGCCACTGATTTTAGACATTATTTCTTTGATTTCCAGAGGGATGACCTAATTTTAAATCTTCATAAGGTTAGCTAACAGAAGAACATAGCAATACATCATTGAAATGGCAACTGCATATTTTTTAACAATGTGTTATTTATTTATTTTCCCATTTATTTGTTATATGAAATCAGTATAATCTACTTCAACTCATTCAGGTGTTCTGGGATGCTTGGTTTTATTGAGTAATTGAAAAATTAAACCTTGTGGTGTCAGTATATCTTTCTTTAATATATATAAACGGAAACCATGAAAAGACAATATATTTTCAGCAATATTTTCAGAATTTTTCACCAACCGGAAAAACCAGAGAATATTAGTCTGAACAGGTAAGCTAACACATGTATAATCACACCAGTAGTCTGTAGATTACAAAAAATATTATGTCCACACACAGACACATTTATATGGGATCAGCAGTTACATCGCAAGGTAGCCTATATGGAAGAGCACAACTAGCTGAACTTATAGACGATAGCTGAAGGTTGTTACACGAAACGTCTGTCATTGTTACAGACGACTGCACAAATCGTGCATACTAATGAGCACATTATAAACTGTTACTTGTTGAAAACAACTGTAGTTTAGGCATAAGTCAGCCGCGACGCTGAGAATATAATTACCTTTATGGAATAATCCACTAATGTCTTGAGATACAACGTGAACTAAAATTCTCAGTTGCACGTGCAATCGCGCATGTCTGCGAAACTCATTAATATTCATGTAAGCTCCGCCTTCTGAAACCGAAAATCTCAGAAACCGAAAATCTCGTAACACCTGTCTTCTTTTTTTCTGTGTCCTACAGACGTGACATAATGATGCAAAGACAAACTGCTGCATGCTCGAATTTCCCGCGAAAATCCACCAGGTCGTTCTTATTATAAAACATTATTACAAGCTTACCATTGTGAATCGAGCTAAGATGTGGAGATAGTTTTGAATACTGGCAGGATATGTACTTGCTCAAAAATTGATTTTGGATAATTTTTAACCAAAAAAAGTTACAAACAGCAGCTTTAAGTTAAAGGGAAAAAAATCATTATATGAAAAATGGACAATGGAAAAAAGGATGGGGAAAAATCTTTGGAAGAATCTTAGCATTTTGTTGTGCTCTACGTAGGGTTGTAACGGTATGAGAATTCCACAGTATGATAACCAAACCATCTCAGCAAATATCACGGTTTTAAATGATAATGGTTTTAAATTGATGAAAATGTTTGTTTTGTCTATTCAAATTTTAATACTCAAAAACAATCGAGCAAATTTAATAATTTATTAAAATTCAGAAATTCTGTTTTGACTTAATTTATTATTTAATAGAAATATATTATCAAAAATTATAGTAATGAAATTAACTTTTTCTATCCTTTTAAGTTTCGGCAAAGTGCTGAACAACAGAGATTTACTAAATTAAAGCATGGACAAAAATTATATTCCTTAAATAATATTTAAATAAATTGCATTATTAAGTTGGCTTGAAAAAGCCAACTTACTGATCTACGTCTTAAGCTTATTATTATTAAGTTGGCTTGAAAAAGCCAACTTACTGATCTACTACTTAAGCTTATTAATGGTGCTTGCCAAAGGCAAAGCTCCATTCTTATTCTCCTGCATACTTATTCTTCTTCTTCTGGACAAAACTTCGGCGCGTAACTTGTCCCGCAGTTTTTGTCCTAGACCCATGAATGAGGTGTCAAATCTACCGGCTCATTGAGGAGAGGTGTGCTATGACTTTTCTAAGCGATCGGACCTACGATGTTCGCACAGCGGACGAAAAAGCGGCCAAAAAAGTCCCATTGACTTTCAATGGCGGAATTTTCAGAAATTTGAATTTCAACTGTCATTTCCTCACACACACTCACACACGCAGGCCCTTAGAACCCTTTCTCTCACTCACTCACTATTGATCACAGTGTCATAGAGACAAGGGGGCGGGCTCATTTCACTCAGGCAACCAATCAGGCTCTCAGGATCAATGTAAAGCTATCAAGCCATGCCCTAGCAACCATATAGAGCACCATAGCAACCCAAAGCAAAGAGGGATATCTTCAAATCTGAATATCATAGAGGCATGGGGGTTGGTTTATATCATTCATACTGGCAACCAGCCTTTGCTGTATTATCATTGGCAGCTGCCAAGCCACTCCCTAGCAACCAAACAGAGTACCCTAGCAACCATTTTGCAAGACCTATATCTCTGCAACAGAACATCGTAGAGACATGGGGGTTGGCTTATATTGGCAAGTAGCCTTTGGAGTGTCATCATTGGCAGCTGCCAAGCCACTCCCTAGCAACCAAACAGAGTACCCTAGCAACCATTTAGCAAGGCCTATATCTCTGCATCAGAACATCGTACAGACATGGGGGTTGGCTTTTTTGACTCATGCTAGCAAACTGTACTTGCAACATGCTTCACATGTTAGCAGTGAATAGCCACATGCTAATAGTGATTAGCTAAGTGCTAAAGTGGGCTGAGAACATGCTAAGAACGCTATAGAAACTCCATAGTAACTATCTGTGACAACTACCAACCACCTAGTAACACCATAACAACCACCCAGGTTACCATAGCAACCGCCTAGCAACCACCCAGAACACCCTAGCAACTGCCTAGCAACACCTTAGCAACCACCCCAAGTACCTTAGCAACCACCTAGCAACACCCTAGCAACACCCTATCAACCACCCAGGTTACCATAGCAACCGCCTAGCAACCACCCAGAACACCCTAGCAACCGCCTAGCAACACCATAGTGACCACCCCAGGTACCTTAGAAACTCCCTAGCAACCACCCAGGTTACCATAGCAACCGCCTAGCAACCACCCAGAACACCCTAGCAACCGCCTAGCAACACCTTAGCAACCACCCCAAGTACCTTAGCAACTGCCTAGCAACACCCTAGCAACCACCCAGAACACCCTAGCAACCGCCTAGCAACCACCCCAAGTACCTTAGCAACTGCCTAGTAACACCCTAGCAACAACCCTGGTTACCATAGCAACCACCTAGCAACCACCCAGAACACCCTAGCAACCGCCTAGCAACACCTTAGCAACCACCCCAAGTACCTTAGCAACTGCCTAGCAACACCCTAGCAACCACCCAGGTTACCATAGCAACCACCTAGCAACCGCCCAGAACACCCTATCAACCGCCTAGCAACACCTTAGCAACCACCCCAAGTACCTTAGCAACCGCCTAGCAACCGAGTGGCGATTTTGCCACTGCAAGCACCATTCACATTTTCTTCAGGAAATGTACATTCTAGTTATTAAGTTGGCTTGAAAAAGCCAACTTACTGATCTACTATTTAAGCTTATTAAGTTGGCTTGAAAAAGCCAACTTACTGATCTACTACTTAAGCTTATTATTAAGTTGGCTTGAAAAAGCCAACTTACTGATATTGTACTTAAGCTTATTAAGTTGGCTTGAAAAAGCCAACTTACTGATCTACTACTTAAGCTTATTATTAAGTTGGCTTGAAAAAGCCAACTTACTGTAATCCTATTTAAACTTATTATTATTATTATTATTCTTCTTCTTACTTGAATTTCCAAGACTAACTCCTCCTAGAGCTTTAACTCCACAAACTCCAAACTCGGACTAGACCTTCAAACTGTTCTGACTTAGTGTGCTATATCTTTTCTAACTGATCCGACTTACGGTTTTCCAAAAAATGACTATTAAAGCTCGGAAAAATCCCATTGACTTTCATTGACGGAATGTTCAAATGAGCCAAGACTTTCAAATTCCAACTGTCAAAATTCAAATTCAAACTATGGAAGCCCATTAGACTCAAAAACTCAATTAGACTCAACTATGTACTCTATGTACTATTTCTAATCCATTGAAACTCATTGAAACTCATTAAACTCTATCTATCTATCTATCTATCTATCTATCTATCTATCTATCTATCTATCTATCTATCTATCTATCTATCTATCTCATTCAAACTCATCTATCTATCTATCTATCTATCTATCTATCTAACTCATTCAAACTCATCTATCTATCTATCTATCTATCTCATTCAAACTCATCTATCTATCTATCTATCTTTCTATCTATCTCATTCAAACTCATCTATCTATCTATCTATCTATCTATCTCATTCAAACTCATCTATCTATCTATCTATCTATCTATCTATCTATCTATCTATCTATCTATCTATCTCATTCAAACTCATCTATCTATCTATCTATCTATCTATCTATCTCATTCAAACTCATCTATCTATCTATCTATCTATCTATCTATCTATCATCTATCTCATTCAAACTCATCTATCTATCTATCTATCTATCTATCTATCTATCTAACTCATTCAAACTCATCTATCTATCTATCTATCTATCATCACTGGTAGCTGCCAAGCCACTCCCTAGCAACCAAATGGAGTACCCTAGCAACCATTTTGCAAAATCTATATCTCTGCATCAGAACATCGTACAGACATGGGGGTTGGTTTATATTGTCAAGCAGCCTTTGGAGTATCATCATTGGAAGCTTCCAAGCCACAGCCCTAGCAACGAAACGGAGTACCCTAGCAACCGTTTTGGAAAATCTATATCTCTGCATCAGAACATCGTACAGACATGGGGGTTGGTTTATATTGTCAAGCAGCCTTTGGAGTATCATCATTGGTAGCTGCCAAGCAACTCCCTAGCAACCAAACAGAGTACCCTAGCAACCGTTTTGCAAATTCTATATCTCTGCATCAGAACATCGTACAGACATGGGGGTTGGTTTATATTGTCAAGCAGCCTCTGGAGTATCATCATTGGTAGCTACAAAGCCACTCCCTAGCAACCAAACAGAGTACCCTAGCAACCGTTTTGCAAAATCTATATCTCTGCATCAGAACATCGTACAGACATGGGGGTTGGTTTACATTGTCAAGCAGCCTTTGGAGTATCATCACTGGTAGCTACCTAGCCACTCCCTAGCAACCAAACAGAGTACCCTAGCAACCGTTTTGCAAAATCTATATCTCTGCATCAGAACATCGTACAGACATGGGGATTGGTTTATATTGTCAAGCAGCCTTTGAAGTATCATCACTGGTAGCTGCCAAGCCACTCCCTAGCAACCAAACAGAGTACCCTAGCAACCGTTTTGCAAAATCTATATCTCTGCATAAGAACATCGTAGCGACATGGGGGTTGGTTTATATTGTCAAGCAGCCTTTGGAGTATCATCACTGGTAGCTGCCAAGCCACTCCCTAGCAACCGAACAGAGTACCCTAGCAACCGTTTTGCAAGATCTATATCTCTGCATAAGAACATCGTAGAGACATGGCAGTTGGCTCTTTTGACTCATGCTAGCAATCTGGACTTCCAACATGCTACACATGCTAGCAGTGAATAGCTACATGCTAATAGTGATTAGCCTAATGTTAAATCTAACTACTAAACTAAAACTTAAACTTTTAAACTGAAAACTCTCAAACTTCACACTTTTAAAACTACTTCAAACTTTCTGGACCGGCTTTTTCAAGCCAACTTAAAGTTTGTCTTCAAACTTTTTTATCTAGTTAAGTTGGCTTGAAAAAGCCAACTTACTGTAATCCTATTTAAACTTATTATTATTAATGGTGCTTGCCAAAGGCAAAGCTCCATTCTTATTATTGCTCATACTTATTATTATAATTATTTTTCTGGACAAAAGTTTGGCGCGCTACTCCTCCCGCAGTTTTTGTCCTAGACCAATGAATCAGGTGTCAAATCGACCGGCTTATTGAGGAGACCTGTGCTATGACTTTTATAAGCGATCGGGTGTACGATGTTCGTCCAGCGGGCGAAAAAGTAGCGAAAAAAATCCCATAGACTTTGCATTGCGACAAATTTTGACGAGTCATTGCTCCGAGCGAGAATTTCGTAGAAACATGTGGGTTACCACGTTTGAAGAGGCTGGCAAGCTCTGTCAGACCATACCTCAAAATGGGGTGTAAGTTGTACCCCTGGGGCGCAAGAGCTGCCCAAAGTTGCCCCATAGACATACTATGGTGAAGCCGTGCCCATGAACCAGGAAGTACTGTGTTTTTCCTACTATGGGAAATTACATAGGGATTTTGTATTGAACATAACTCTGGATCACAATGTCTTAGAGACAAGGGGGTGGGCTCATTTTACTCAGGCAACCAATCAGTCTCTCAGGATCATTGTGAAGCTATCAAGCCACGCCCTAGCAACCATATAGAGCACCATAGCAACAAGTTCCATAGACTTCCATTGAAAAAGATCAAATGAATATCTTTGGATAGGAGTGTCATAGAAACATGAGGGTGGGCTCATTTGACTCGGGGCAGCAAACGGCCAATCACGAATCACCTTCAACACTTCATAGCCACGCCCTAGCAACCATTTAGAGCACCCTAGCAACCCAAAGCATAGAGGGATATCTTCAAATCTGAATATCATACAGGCATGGGGGTTGGTTTATATCATTCATACTGGCAAGCAGCCTTTGATGTATCATCATTGGCAGCTGCCAAGCCACTCCCTAACAACCAAACAGAGTACCCTAGCAACCGTTTTTCAAGATGTATATCTCTGCATCAGAACATCGTACAGACATGGGGGTTGGTTTATATTGTCAAGCAGCCTTTGGAGTATCATCATTGGCAGCTGCCAAGCCACTCCCTAGCAACCAAACAGAGTACCCTAGCAACCGTTTAGCAAGACCTATATCTCTGCATCAGAGCATCGTAGAGACATGGCGGTTGGCTCTTTTGACTCATGCTAGCAATCTGGACTTCCAACATGATACACATGCTAGCAGCGAATAGCTACATGCTAATAGTGATTAGCTTAGGGTTTAAACATGACACAAACTAGTGAAAATGTGTTAGCTTGATGATAGTAGCATGCTAATCATGTTAGCAAACATGCTAATCATGTTAGCATGTTGTTAACATTATGCTAACATGATTAGCATCTTGCTAAAAACATGTTAACAGTATGCTACGGGTGTTAACATCATGGTAGCAACATGCTAATCATGTTAGCATGTTGCTAGCATTATGCTAACATGATTAGCATCTTGCTAAAAACATTTTAGCAGTATGCTACGGGTGTTAGCATCATGCTAGCAAAATGCTAATCATGTTAGCATGTTGCTAGCATTATGCTAACATGATTAGCATCTTGGTAAACACATCCTAACAGTATGCTAAGGGTGTTAGCATCATGCTAACATCATGCTAATCAAGAGTGCCGAGTTTTGCCACTGCAAGCACCATTCACATTTTCTTCAGGAAATGTACATTCTAGTTATTATTATTCTTCTTCTTACTTGAATTTCCAAGACTAACTCCTCCTAGAGCTTTAACTCCACAAACTCCAAACTCGGACTAGACCTTCAAACTGTTCTGACTTAGTGTGCTATATCTTTTCTAACTGATCCGACTTACGGTTTTCCTAAAAATGACTATTAAAGCTCGGAAAAATCCCATTGACTTTCATTGACGGAATGTTCAAATGAGCCAAGACTTTCAAATTCCAACTGTCAAAATTCAAATTCAAACTATGGAAGCCCATTAGACTCAAAAACTCAATTAGACTCAACTACCATTCTATGTACTATTTCTAATCCATTGAAACTCATTCAAACTCATCTATCTATCTATCTATCTATCTATCTAACTCATTCAAACTCATCTATCTATCTATCTATCTATCTATCTATCTATCTATCTATCTCATTCAAACTCATCTATCTATCTATCTATCTTTCTATCTATCTCATTCAAACTCATCTATCTATCTATCTATCTCATTCAAACTCATCTATCTATCTATCTATCTATCTATCTATCTATCTATCTATCTCATTCAAACTCATCTATCTATCTATCTATCTATCTATCTATCTCATTCAAACTCATCTATCTATCTATCTATCTATCTATCTATCTATCTATCTATCTATCATCACTGGTAGCTGCCAAGCCACTCCCTAGCAACCAAATGGAGTACCCTAGCAACCGTTTTGCAAAATCTATATCTCTGCATCAGAACATCGTACAGACATGGGGGTTGGTTTATATTGTCAAGCAGCCTTTGGAGTATCATCATTGGAAGCTTCCAAGCCACAGCCCTAGCAACGAAACGGAGTACCCTAGCAACCGTTTTGGAAAATCTATATCTCTGCATCAGAACATCGTACAGACATGGGGGTTGGTTTATATTGCCAAGCAGCCTTTGGAGTATCATCATTGGAAGCTTCCAAGCCACAGCCCTAGCAACGAAACGGAGTACCCTAGCAACCGTTTTGGAAAATCTATATCTCTGCATCAGAACATCGTACAGACATGGGGGTTAGTTTATATTGCCAAGCAGCCTTTGGAGTATCATCATTGGTAGCTGCCAAGCAACTCCCTAGCAACCAAACAGAGTACCCTAGCAACCGTTTTGCAAATTCTATATCTCTGCATCAGAACATCGTACAGACATGGGGGTTGGTTTATATTGTCAAGCAGCCTCTGGAGTATCATCACTGGTAGCTACCTAGCCACTCCCTAGCAACCAAACAGAGTACCCTAGCAACCGTTTTGCAAAATCTATATCTCTGCATCAGAACATCGTACAGACATGGGGGTTGGTTTACATTGTCAAGCAGCCTTTGGAGTATCATCACTGGTAGCTACCTAGCCACTCCCTAGCAACCAAACAGAGTACCCTAGCAACCGTTTTGCAAAATCTATATCTCTGCATCAGAACATCGTACAGACATGGGGATTGGTTTATATTGTCAAGCAGCCTTTGAAGTATCATCACTGGTAGCTGCCAAGCCACTCCCTAGCAACCAAACAGAGTACTCTAGCAACCGTTTTGCAAAATCTATATCTCTGCATAAGAACATCGTAGCGACATGGGGGTTGGTTTATATTGTCAAGCAGCCTTTGGAGTATCATCACTGGTAGCTGCCAAGCCACTCCCTAGCAACCGAACAGAGTACCCTAGCAACCGTTTTGCAAGATCTATATCTCTGCATAAGAACATCGTAGAGACATGGCAGTTGGCTCTTTTGACTCATGCTAGCAATCTGGACTTCCAACATGCTACACATGCTAGCAGTGAATAGCTACATGCTAATAGTGATTAGCCTAATGTTAAATCTAACTACTAAACTAAAACTTAAACTTTTAAACTGAAAACTCTCAAACTTCACACTTTTAAAACTACTTCAAACTTTCTGGACCGGCTTTTTCAAGCCAACTTAAAGTTTGTCCTCAAACTTTTTTATCTAGTTATTATTATTCTTCTTAGACTAAATTTCTAAATGCATCTCCTCCTAGACTGTTCAAGCTACAACCACCAAACTCGGACCAGACCTTCAGACTATTCTGACTTAGTGTGCTATATCTTTTCAGACTGATCAGACTTACGGTTTTCCTAAAAAAGCTGATCAAAACTTGGAAAAATCCCATTGACTTTCATTGACGGAATGTTCAAATGAGCCAAGACTATTCAAACTCCAACTGTCAAAATTCAAATTTTGACAGTTGGAGAGGCTCATCAGACTCCATTAGCTGCCATTCTATGTACTATTTCTAATCCATTGAGACTCATTCAAACTTCCATTCTATCTAATATGTCTTATCTATCTATCTATCTATCTATCAAACTAAATCTATCTATCTATCAAACTAAATCTATCTATCTATCTATCTATCAAACTAAATCTATCTATCTATCTATCTATCTATCAAACTAAATCTATCTATCTATTTCTCTTTCTAATCTATCTATCTATCAAACTAAATCTAGCTATTTCTTTTTCTAATCTATATCAAACTAAATCTATTTCTCTTTCTAATCTATCTATCTATCTATCAAACTAAATCTAGCTATTTCTCTATCTATCTATCACTTCTCATCTATCAATCTATCTATCTTCTCATCTATCACTTCTCATCTATCTCTCTTCTCATCTATCACTTCTCATCTATCTCTCTATCTATCATTTATCTATCAACTCATTCAAATTCATAAACTCTATCTATCTATCTATGATCAACTCTCATAGCAACCACCCAAAACAACCTAGCAACCACCCAGAACACCATGGCAACTGCATAGCAACCACACAAATCACCCTGGCATCATCCTAGCAACCGCATAGCAACACCATGGCAACCACCCCGAGTACCCTAGCAACCGCATAGCAACACCCTAGCAACCACCCCGAGTACCCTAGCAACCGCATAGCAACACCCTAGCAACCACCCCGAGTACCCTAGCAACCGCATAGCAACACCCTAGCAACCACCCCGAGTACCCTAGCAACCGCATAGCAACACCATAGCAACCACCCCGAGTACCCTAGCAACCGCATAGCAACACCCTAGCAACCACCCCGAGTACCCTAGCAACCGCATAGCAACACCCTAGCAACCACCCCGAGTACCCTAGCAACCGCATAGCAACACCTTAGCATCCACCCCGAGTACCATAGCAACCGCATAGCAACACCCTAGCAACCACCCCGAGTACCCTAGCAACCGCATAGCAACACCTTAACAACCACCCGAGTACCCTAGCAACCGCATAGCAACACCCTAGCAACCACCCCGAGTACCCTAGCAACCGCATAGCAACAACTTAGCAACCACCCCAAGTACCATAGCAACCGCATAGCAACACCTTAGCAACCACCCCGAGTACCCTAGCAACCGCATAGCAACACCGTAGCAACCAAACAGAGTACCCTAGCAACCATTTTGCAAAATCTATATCTCTGCATCAGAACATCGTACAGACATGGGGGTTGGTTTATATTGTCAAGCAGCCTTTGGAGTATCATCATTGGTAGCTGGCAAGTCACTCCCTAGCAACCAAATAGTACCCTAGTAACCGTTTTGCAAAATCTGTATCTCTGCATCAGAACATCGTCCAGACATGGGGGTTGGTTTATATTGTCAAGCAGCCTTTGGAGTATCATCATTGGTAGCTGGCAAGCCACTCCCTAGCAACCAAACAGAGTACCCTAGCAACCGTTTTGCAAAATCTATATCTCTGCATCAGAACATCGTACAGACATGGGGGTTGGTTTATATTGTCAAGCAGCCTTTGGAGTATCATCACTGGTAGCTGCCAAGCCACTCCCTAGCAACCAAACAGAGTACCCTAGCAACCGTTTTGCAAAATCTATATCTCTGCATCAGTACATCGTAGAGACATGGGGGTTGGCTTTTTGACTCATGCTAGCAATCTGGACTTCCAACATGCTAGCAGTGAATAGCTACATGCTAATAGTGATTAGCTAAGTGTTAAAGTGGGCTAAGAACATGCTAATAACTCTATAAAAACTCCATAGTATCCATCTGTGACTATCTATCTATCTAATAAAACTTAAACTTTCAAACTTCAAACTTTTAAAACTTCTCAAACTTTCTGGCTATGCTTTTTCAAGCCAACTTAAAGTTTGTCCTCAAACTTTTTTATCTAGTTAAGTTGGCTTGAAAAAGCCAACTTACTGATATTGTACTTAAGCTTATTAATGGTGCTTGCCAAAGGCAAAGCTCCATTCTTATTCTCCTGCATACTTATTCTTCTTCTTCTGGACAAAACTTCGGCGCGTAACTTGTCCCGCAGTTTTTGTCCTAGACCCATGAATGAGGTGTCAAATCGACCGGCTCATTGAGGACAGGTGTGCTATGACTTTTATAAGCGATCGGACCAACGATGTTCGCACAGCGGACGAAAAAGCGGCCAAAAAAGTCCCATTGACTTACATTGAAAAATTCAAATTCACGAACATTCCGTCTCTCTCAACTGTCACTTTCTCACACACACTCACACATGCAGGCCCTTAAAAGCCTTTCTCTCTCAGACACAGACACTCATTTTCTTCCACTTTTATTTCTGCGCGCTACTCCTCCCGCAGCGTTTGTCCTAGACCCATGAATGAGGTGTCAAATCGACCGGCTCATTGAGGAGATATGTGTTATGATTTTTATAAGCGATCGGACCAACGATGTTCGCACAGGGGGGCGAAAAAGCGGCCAAAAAAGTCCCATTGACTTTCAATGGCGGAATCTTCAGAAATTTGAATTTCAACTGTCACTTTCTCACACACACTCACACACGCAGGCCCTTAGAAGCCTTTCTCTCTCAGACACAGACACTCATTTTCTTCCACTTTTATTTCTGTGCGCTACTCCTCCCGCAGCGTTTGTCCTAGACCCATGAATGAGGTGTCAAATCGATCGGCTCATTGAGGAGAGCTGTGCTATGACTTTTATAAGCGATCGGGTGTACGATGTTCGTCAGGCGGGCGAAAAAGTAGCGAAAAAAATCCCATAGACTTTGCATTGCGACAAACTTTGACGAGTCATTGTTCCGAGCGAGAATTTCATAGAAACATGTGGGTTACCACGTTTGAAGAGGCTGGCAAGCTCTGTCAGCCCATACCTCAATATGGGGTGTAAGTTGTACCCCTGGGGCAAGAGCTGCCCAAAATTGCCCCATAGACATACTATGGTGAAGCCGTGCCCATGAACCAGGAAGTACTGTGTTTTTCCTACTATGGGAAATTACATAGGGATTTTGTATTGAACATAACTCTGGATTGCAGTGTCATAGAGACAAGGGGGTGGGCTCATTTTACTCAGGCAACCAATCAGTCTCTCCGGATCATTGTGAAGCTATCAAGCCACGCCCTAGCAACCATATAGAGCACCTTAGTAACAAGCTCCATAGACTTCCATTGAAAAAGATCAAAGGAATATCTTTGGATAGGAGTGTCGTACAAACATGAGGGTGGGCTCATTTGACTCGAGGCAGCAAACTGCCAATCACAAATCACCTTAAAGACATCATAGCCACGCCTTAGCAACCATTTAGAGCACCCTAGCAACCCAAAGCATAGGCAGATATCTTCAAATCTGAATATCATAGAGGCATAGGGGTTGGTTTATAGCATTCATACTGGCAAGCAGCCTTTGGTTTATCATTACTGGCAGCTGCCAAGCAACTCCCTAGCAACCAAACAGAGTACCTTAGCAACCGTTTAGCAATATCTATATCTCTGCATCAGAGCATCATAGAGACATGGCGGTTGGCTCTTTTGACTCATGCTAGCAAACTGGACTTCCAACATGCTACACATGCTAGCAGTTAATAGCTACATGCTAATAGTGATTAGCTAAGTGCTAAAGTGGGCTGAGAACACGCCAGGAACTCTATAGAAACTCCACAGTAACTATCTGTGACAACCACCAACCACCTAGCAACACCCTAGCAACCACCCAGGTTACCATAGCAACCGCCTAGCAACCGCCCAGAACACCATAGCAACCGCCTAGCAACACCTTAGCAACCACCCCAAGTACCTTAGCAACCGCCTAGCAACCGAGTGTCGAATTTTGCCACTGCAAGCACCATTCACATTTTCTTCAGGAAATGTACATTCTAGTTATTATTATTCTTCTTAGACTAAATTTCTAAATGCATCTCCTCCTAGACTGTTCAAGCTACAACCACCAAACTCGGACTAGACCTACAGACTATTCTGACTTAGTGTGCTATATCTTTTCAGACTGATCAGACTTACGGTTTTCCTAAAAAAGCTGATCAAAACTTGGAAAAATCCCATTGACTTTCATTGACGGAATGTTCAAATGAGCCAAGACTATTCAAACTCCAACTGTCAAAATTCAAATTTTGACAGTTGGAGAGGCTCATCAGACTCTATTAGCTGCCATTCTATGTACTATTTCTAATCCATTGAGACTCATTCAAACTTCCATTCTATCTAATATGTCTTATCTATCTATCTATCTATCTATCTATCTATCTATCTATCTATCTATCTATCTATTCCTCTTTCTAATCTATCTATCTATCTATCTATCAGTCTATCTATCTTTCTTATCTATCTATCAAACTAAATCTATCTATCTCTATCTATCAAACTAAATCTATCTATCTATCTATCTATCTATCTATCTATCTATCTATCTATCTATCTATCTATCAGTCTATCTATCTATCTATCTATCTATCTATCTATCAAACTAAATCTATCTATCAAACTAAATCTATCTATCTATCTATCTATCTATCTATCTTTCTTATCTATATCAAACTAAATCTATCTATCTATCAAACTAAATCTATCTATCTATCTATCTATCTATCAAACTAAATCTATCTATCAAACTAAATCTATCTATTTATCTATCTATCTATTTAACTAAATCTATCTATCAAACTAAATCTATCTATCTATCTATCTATCAAACTAAATCTATCTATCTATCAAACTAAATTTATCTATATATTTCTCTTTCTAATCTATCTATCTATTAATCAAACTAAATCTATCTATCTATCTATCTATCTATCTATCTATCTATCTATCTATCTATCTATCTATCTATCTATCATAGCAACCACCCAGATCACCCAAGCAACCACCTTGAACACCATGGCAACAGCACAGCAACCACACAGAGCACCCTAGCAACCACATAGCAACCACCCAGAACAGCATAGCAACCTCCTAGAATATCCTAGCAACCTCATAGCAATACCCTAGCAACCACCCAAAATACCTTAGCAACCGTATAACAATACCTTAGCAACCACCCCGAGTACCCTAGCAACCGTATAGCAACACCTTAGCAACCACCCCGAGTACCCTAGCAACCGTATAGCAACACCTTAGCAACCACCCCGAGTACCCTAGCAACCGTATAGCAACACCTTAGCAACCACCCCGAGTACCCTAGCAACCGTATAGCAAGACCTTAGCAACCACCCCGAGCACCTTAGCAACCGCATAGCAACACCTTAGCAACCACCCCGAATACCCTAGCAACCGCATAGCAACACCTTAGCAACCACCCCTAGTACCATAGCAACCGCATAGCAACACCCTAGCAACCACCCCGAATACCCTAGCAACCGCATAGCAACACCTTAGCAACCACCCTAGACCATAGCAACCGCATAGCAACATCCTAGCAACCACCCCTAATACCCTAGCAACCGCATAGCAACACCTTAGCAACCACCCCGAGTACCCTAGCAACTGCATAGCAACACCATAGCAACCAAACAGAGTGCCCTAGCAACCGTTTTTCAAGATCTATATCGCTGCATCAGAACATCGTAGAGACATGGGGGTTGGTTTATATTGTCAAGTAGCCTTTGGAGTATGATCATTGGTAGCTGCCAAGCCACTCCCTAGCAACCAAACAGTACCCTAGCAACCGTATTGCAAGATCTATATCTCTGAATCAGAACAACGTACAGACATGGGGGTTGGTTTATATTGTCAAGTAGCCTTTGGAGTATCATCACTGGTAGCTGCCAAGCCACTCCCTAGCAACCAAACAGTACCCTAGCAACCGTATTGCAAGATCTATATCTCTGAATCAGAACAACGTACAGACATGGGGGTTGGTTTATATTGTGAAGTAGCCTTTGGAGTAGCATCACTGGTAGCTGCCAAGCCACTCCCTAGCAACCAAACAGTACCCTAGCAACCGTTTTGCAAGATCTATATCTCTGCATCAGAACATCGTACAGACATGGGGGTTGGCTGTTTTGACTCATGCTAGCAGTCTGTACTTCCAACATGCTACACATGCTAGTGAATAGCTACATGCTAATATTGATTAGCTAAGTGCTAAAGTAGGCTAAGAACATGCTAATAACTCTATAAAAACTCCATAGTAACCATCTGTGACAACTATCTATCTATCTATCTATCTATCTATCTATCTATCTAAATCTATCTATCTATCAAACTAAATCTATCTAAACTACTAAACTTAAACTTTCAAACTGAAAACTTTCAAACTTTCAAACTTTAAACTTTTAAAACTATTTCAAACTTTCTGGACTGGCTTTTTCAAGCCAACTTAAAGTTTGTCTTCAAACTTTTTTATCTAGTTAAGTTGGCTTGAAAAAGCCAACTTACTGTAATCCTATTTAAACTTATTATTAAGTTGGCTTGAAAAAGCCAACTTACTGTAATCCTATTTAAACTTATTATTATTATTAAGTTGGCTTGAAAAAGCCAACTTACTGTAATCCTATTTAAACTTATTATTATTATTATTATTCTTCTTCTTACTTGAATTTCCAAGACTAACTCCTCCTAGAGCTTTAACTCCACAAACTCCAAACTCGGACTAGACCTTCAAACTGTTCTGACTTAGTGTGCTATATCTTTTCTAACTGATCCGACTTACGGTTTTCCAAAAAATGACTATTAAAGCTCGGAAAAATCCCATTGACTTTCATTGACGGAATGTTCAAATGAGCCAAGACTTTCAAATTCCAACTGTCAAAATTCAAATTCAAACTATGGAAGCCCATTAGACTCAAAAACTCAATTAGACTCAACTATGTACTCTATGTACTATTTCTAATCCATTGAAACTCATTGAAACTCATTAAACTCTATCTATCTATCTATCTATCTATCTATCTATCTATCTATCTATCTATCTCATTCAAACTCATCTATCTATCTATCTATCTAACTCATTCAAACTCATCTATCTATCTATCTATCTCATTCAAACTCATCTATCTATCTATCTATCTTTCTATCTATCTCATTCAAACTCATCTATCTATCTATCTATCTATCTATCTATCTCATTCAAACTCATCTATCTATCTATCTATCTATCTATCTATCTCATTCAAACTCATCTATCTATCTATCTATCTATCTATCTATCTATCTCATTCAAACTCATCTATCTATCTATCTATCTATCTATCATCTATCTCATTCAAACTCATCTATCTATCTATCTATCTATCTATCTATCTATCTATCTATCTATCTATCTATCTATCTAACTCATTCAAACTCATCTATCTATCTATCTATCTATCATCACTGGTAGCTGCCAAGCCACTCCCTAGCAACCAAATGGAGTACCCTAGCAACCATTTTGCAAAATCTATATCTCTGCATCAGAACATCGTACAGACATGGGGGTTGGTTTATATTGTCAAGCAGCCTTTGGAGTATCATCATTGGAAGCTTCCAAGCCACAGCCCTAGCAACGAAACGGAGTACCCTAGCAACCGTTTTGGAAAATCTATATCTCTGCATCAGAACATCGTACAGACATGGGGGTTGGTTTATATTGTCAAGCAGCCTTTGGAGTATCATCATTGGTAGCTGCCAAGCAACTCCCTAGCAACCAAACAGAGTACCCTAGCAACCGTTTTGCAAATTCTATATCTCTGCATCAGAACATCGTACAGACATGGGGGTTGGTTTATATTGTCAAGCAGCCTCTGGAGTATCATCATTGGTAGCTACAAAGCCACTCCCTAGCAACCAAACAGAGTACCCTAGCAACCGTTTTGCAAAATCTATATCTCTGCATCAGAACATCGTACAGACATGGGGATTGGTTTATATTGTCAAGCAGCCTTTGAAGTATCATCACTGGTAGCTGCCAAGCCACTCCCTAGCAACCAAACAGAGTACCCTAGCAACCGTTTTGCAAAATCTATATCTCTGCATAAGAACATCGTAGCGACATGGGGGTTGGTTTATATTGTCAAGCAGCCTTTGGAGTATCATCACTGGTAGCTGCCAAGCCACTCCCTAGCAACCGAACAGAGTACCCTAGCAACCGTTTTGCAAGATCTATATCTCTGCATAAGAACATCGTAGAGACATGGCAGTTGGCTCTTTTGACTCATGCTAGCAATCTGGACTTCCAACATGCTACACATGCTAGCAGTGAATAGCTACATGCTAATAGTGATTAGCCTAATGTTAAATCTAACTACTAAACTAAAACTTAAACTTTTAAACTGAAAACTCTCAAACTTCACACTTTTAAAACTACTTCAAACTTTCTGGACCGGCTTTTTCAAGCCAACTTAAAGTTTGTCTTCAAACTTTTTTATCTAGTTATTATTATACTTCTTCTTACTTGAATTTCCAAGACTAACTCCTCCTAGAGCTTTAACTCCACAAACTCCAAACTCGGACTAGACCTTCAAACTGTTCTGACTTAGTGTGCTATATCTTTTCTAACTGATCCGACTTACGGTTTTCCTAAAAATGACTATTAAAGCTCGGAAAAATCCCATTGACTTTCATTGATGGAATGTTCAAATGAGCCAAGACTTTCAAATTCCAACTGTCAAAATTCAAATTCAAACTATGGAAGCCCATTAGACTCAAAAACTCAATTAGACTCAACTGCCATTCTATGTACTATTTCTAATCCATTGAAACTCATTAAACTCTATCTATCTATCTATCTATCTATCTATCTATCTATCTATCTATCTATCTATCTATCTAACTCATTCAAACTAAATCTATCTATCTATCTATCTATCTATCTATCTATCTATCTATCTATCTATCATCTATCTAACTCATTCAAACTCATCTATCTATCTATCTATCTATCTATCTAACTCATTCAAACTCATCTATCTATCTATCTCATTCAAACTTATCTATCTATCTATCTATCTCATTCAAACTCATCTATCTATCTATCTATCTATCTATCTATCATCACTGGTAGCTGCAAAGCCACTCCCTAGCAACCAAACAGAGTACCCTAGCAACCGTTTTGCAAATTCTATATCTCTGCATCAGAACAGCGTACAGACATGGGGGTTGGTTTATATTGTCAAGCAGCCTTTGGAGTATCATCACTGGTAGCTGCCAAGCCACTCCCTAGCAACCAAACAGAGTACCCTAGCAACCGTTTTGCAAATTCTATATCTCTGCATCAGAACATCGTACAGACATGGGGGTTGGTTTATATTGTCAAGCAGCCTTTGGAGTATCATCATTGGAAGCTTCCAAGCCACTCCCTAGCAACGAAACGGAGTACCCTAGCAACCGTTTTGGAAAATCTATATCTCTGCATCAGAACATCGTACAGACATGGGGGTTGGTTTATATTGTCAAGCAGCCTTTGGAGTATCATCATTGGTAGCTGCCAAGCCACTCCCTAGCAACCAAACAGAGTACCCTAGCAACCATTTTGCAAATTCTATATCTCTGCATCAGAACATCGTACAGACATGGGGGTTGGTTTATATTGTCAAGCAGCCTCTGGAGTATCATCATTGGTAGCTACAAAGCCACTCCCTAGCAACCAAACAGAGTACCCTAGCAACCGTTTTGCAAAATCTATATTTCTGCATCAGAACATCGTACAGACATGGGGGTTGGTTTACATTGTCAAGCAGCCTTTGGAGTATCATCACTGGTAGCTACCTAGCCACTCCCTAGCAACCAAACAGAGTACCCTAGCAACCGTTTTGCAAAATCTATATCTCTGCATCAGAACATCGTACAGACATGGGGATTGGTTTATATTGTCAAGCAGCCTTTGGAGTATCATCACTGGTAGCTGCCAAGCCACTCCCTAGCAACCGAACAGAGTACCCTAGCAACCGTTTTGCAAGATCTATGTCTCTGCATAAGAACATTGTAGAGACATGGCAGTTGGCTCTTTTGACTCATGCTAGCAATCTGGACTTCCAACATGCTACACATGCTAGCAGTGAATAGCTACATGCTAATAGTGATTAGCCTAATGTTAAATCTAACTACTAAACTAAAACTTAAACTTTTAAACTGAAAACTCTCAAACTTCACACTTTTAAAACTACTTCAAACTTTCTGGACCGGCTTTTTCAAGCCAACTTAAAGTTTGTCCTCAAACTTTTTTATCTAGTTATTATTATTCTTCTTCTTACTTGAATTTCCAAGACTAACTCCTCCTAGAGCTTTAACTCCACAAACTCCAAACTCGGACTAGATCTTCAAACTGTTCTGACTTAGTGTGCTATATCTTTTCTAACTGATCCGACTTACGGTTTTCCTAAAAATGACTATTAAAGCTCGGAAAAATCCCATTGACTTTCATTGACGGAATGTTCAAATGAGCCAAGACTTTCAAATTCCAACTGTCAAAATTCAAATTCAAACTATGGAAGCCCATTAGACTCAAAAACTCAATTAGACTCAACTGCCATTCTATGTACTATTTCTAATCCATTGAAACTCATTGAAACTCATTAAACTCTATCTATCTATCTATCTATCTATCTATCTATCTATCTATCTATCTATCTATCTATCTATCTAACTCATTCAAACTCATCTATCTATCTATCTATCTATCTATCTATCTATCTATCTATCTAACTCATTCAAACTCATCTATCTATCTATCGATCTATCTATCTATCTATCTAACTCATTCAAACTCATCTATCTATCTATCTATCTATCATCACTGGTAGCTGCCAAGCCACTCCCTAGCAACCAAATGGAGTACCTTAGCAACCGTTTTGCAAAATCTATATCTCTGCATCAGAACATCGTACAGACATGGGGGTTGGTTTACATTGTCAAGCAGCCTTTGGAGTATCATCACTGGTAGCTACCTAGCCACTCCCTAGCAACCAAACAGAGTACCCTAGCAACCGTTTTGCAAAATCTATATCTCTGCATCAGAACATCGTACAGACATGGGGATTGGTTTATATTGTCAAGCAGCCTTTGAAGTATCATCACTGGTAGCTGCCAAGCCACTCCCTAGCAACCAAACAGAGTACCCTAGCAACCGTTTTGCAAAATCTATATCTCTGCATAAGAACATCATAAAGACATGGGGGTTGGTTTATATTGTCAAGCAGCCTTTGGAGTATCATCACTGGTAGCTGCCAAGCCACTCCCTAGCAACCGAACAGAGTACCCTAGCAACCGTTTTGCAAGATCTATATCTCTGCATAAGAACATCGTAGAGACATGGCAGTTGGCTCTTTTGACTCATGCTAGCAATCTGGACTTCCAACATGCTACACATGCTAGCAGTGAATAGCTACATGCTAATAGTGATTAGCCTAATGTTAAATCTAACTACTAAACTAAAACTTAAACTTTTAAACTGAAAACTCTCAAACTTCACACTTTTAAAACTACTTCAAACTTTCTGGACCGGCTTTTTCAAGCCAACTTAAAGTTTGTCCTCAAACTTTTTTATCTAGTTAATGGTGCTTGCCAAAGGCAAAGCTCCATTCTTATTCTCCTGCATACTTATTCTTCTTCTTCTGGACAAAACTTCGGCGCGTAACTTGTCCCGCAGTTTTTGTCCTAGACCCATGAATGAGGTGTCAAATCGACCGGCTCATTGAGGACAGGTGTGCTATGACTTTTATAAGCGATCGGACCAACGATGTTCGCACAGCGGACGAAAAAGCGGCCAAAAAAGTCCCATTGACTTACATTGAAAAATTCAAATTCACGAACATTCCGTCTCTCTCAACTGTCACTTTCTCACACACACTCACACACGCAGGCCCTTAGAAGCCTTTGTCTCTCAGACACAGACACTCATTTTCTTCCACTTTTATTTCTGCGCGCTACTCCTCCCGCAGCGTTTGTCCTAGACCCATGAATGAGGTGTCAAATCGACCGGCTCATTGAGGAGAGGTGTGCTATGACTTTTATAAGCGATCGGACCAACGATGTTCGCACAGGGGGCGAAAAAGCGGCCAAAAAAGTCCCATTGACTTTCAATGGCGGAATCTTCAGAAATTTGAATTTCAACTGTCACTTTCTCACACACACTCACACACGCAGGCCCTTAGAAGCCTTTCTCTCTCAGTCACAGACACTCATTTTCTTCCACTTTTATTTCTGCGCGCTACTCCTCCCGCAGCGTTTGTCCTAGACCCATGAATGAGGTGTCAAATCGACCGGCTCATTGGGGAGACCTGTGCTATGACTTTTATAAGCGATCGGGTGTACGATGTTCGTCCGGCGGACGAAAAAGTAGCAAAAAAAATCCCATAGACTTTGCATTGCGACAAACTTTGACGAGTCATTGCTCCGAGCGAGAATTTCGTAGAAACATGTGGGTTACCACGTTTGAAGAGGCTGGCAAGCTCTGTCAGCCCATACCTCAATATGGGGTGTAAGTTGTACCCCTGGGGCGCAAGAGCTGCCCAAAATTGCCCCATAGACATACTATGGTGAAGCCGTGCCCATGAACCAGGAAGTACTGTGTTTTTCCTACTATGGGAAATTACATAGGGATTTTGTATTGAACATAACTCTGGATTACAGTGTCATAGAGACAAGGGGGTGGGCTCATTTTACTCAGGCAACCAATCAGTCTCTCAGGATCATTGTGAAGCTATCAAGCCACGCCCTAGCAACCATATAGAGCACCTTAGTAACATGCTCCATAGACTTCCATTGAAAAAGATCAAATGAATATCTTTGGATAGGAGTGTCGTACAAACATGAGGGTGGGCTCATTTGACTCGAGGCAGCAAACTGCCAATCACAAATCACCTTAAAGACATCATAGCCACGCCTTAGCAACCATTTAGAGCACCCTAGCAACCCAAAGCATAGGCAGATATCTTCAAATCTGAATATCATAGAGGCATAGGGGTTGGTTTATAGCATTCATACTGGCAAGCAGCCTTTGGTTTATCATTACTGGCAGCTGCCAAGCCACTCCCTAGCAACCAAACAGAGTACCTTAGCAACCGTTTAGCAAGATCTATATCTCTGCATCAGAGCATCATAGAGACATGGCGGTTGGCTCTTTTGACTCATGCTAGCAAACTGGACTTCCAACATGCTACACATGCTAGCAGTGAATAGCTACATGCTAATAGTGATTAGCTAAGTGCTAAAGTGGGCTGAGAACATGCCAGGAACTCTATAGAAACTCCATAGTAACTATCTGTGACAGCTACCAACCACCTAGTAACACCATAGCAACCACCCTGGTTACCATAGCAACCGCCTAGCAACCACCCAGAACACCCTAGCAACTGCCTAGCAACACCGTAGTGACCACCCCAGGTACCTTAGCAACTGCCTAGCAACACCCTAGCAACCACCCAGGTTACCATAGCAACCACCTAGCAACCACCCAGAACACCCTAGCAACTGCCTAGCAACACCTTAGCAACCGCTCCAAGTACCTTAGCAACTGCCTAGCAACACCCTAGCAACCACCCAGGTTACCATAGCAACCGCCTAGCAACCACCCAGAACACCCTAGCAACCGCCTAGCAACACCGTAGTGACCACCCCAGGTACCTTAGCAACCGCCTAGCAACCGAGTGGGGATTTTGCCACTGCAAGCACCATTCACATTTTCTTCAGGAAATGTACATTCTAGTTATTATTATTCTTCTTAGACTAAATTTCTAAATGCATCTCCTCCTAGACTGTTCAAGCTACAACCACCAAACTCGGACCAGACCTTCAGACTATTCTGACTTAGTGTGCTATATCTTTTCAGACTGATCAGACTTACGGTTTTCCTAAAAAAGCTGATCAAAACTTGGAAAAATCCCATTGACTTTCATTGACGGAATGTTCAAATGAGCCAAGACTATTCAAACTCCAACTGTCAAAATTCAAATTTTGACAGTTGGAGAGGCTCATCAGACTCCATTAGCTGCCATTCTATGTACTATTTCTAATCCATTGAGACTCATTCAAACTTCCATTCTATCTAATATGTCTTATCTATCTATCTATCTATCTATCTATCTATCTATCTATCTATCTATCTATCTATCAAACTAAATCTATCTATCTATCAAACTAAATCTATCTATCTATCTATCTATCTATCTATCAAACTAAATCTATCTATCTATTTCTCTTTCTAATCTATCTATCTATCAAACTAAATCTATCTATCTATCTATTTCTTTTTCTAATCTATATCAAACTAAATCTATCTATTTCTCTTTCTAATCTATCTATCTATCTATCAAACTAAATCTAGCTATTTCTCTATCTATCTATCACTTCTCATCTATCAATCTATCTATCTTCTCATCTATCACTTCTCATCTATCTCTCTTCTCATCTATCACTTCTCATCTATCTCTCTATCTATCATCTATCTATCAACTCATTCAAATTCATAAACTCTATCTATCTATCTATGATCAACTCTCATAGCAACCACCCAAAACAACCTAGCAACCACCCAAAACAACCTAGCAACCACCCAGAACACCATGGCAACTGCATAGCAACCACACAAATCACCCTGGCATCATCCTAGCAACCAGCCTGGATACAATAGCAACCGCATAGCAACACCATGGCAACCACCCCGAGTACCCTAGCAACCGCATAGCAACACCCTAGCAACCACCCCGAGTACCCTAGCAACCGCATAGCAACACCCTAGCAACCACCCCGAGTACCCTGGCAACCGCATAGCAACACCCTAGCAACCACCCCGAGTACCCTAGCAACCGCATAGCAACACCATAGCAACCACCCCGAGTACCCTAGCAACCGCATAGCAACACCCTAGCAACCACCCCGAGTACCCTAGCAACCGCATAGCAACACCTTAGCATCCACCCCGAGTACCATAGCAACCGCATAGCAACACCCTAGCAACCACCCCGAGTACCCTAGCAACCGCATAGCAACACCTTAACAACCACCCGAGTACCCTAGCAACCGCATAGCAACACCCTAGCAACCACCCCGAGTACCCTAGCAACCGCATAGCAACAACTTAGCAACCACCCCAAGTACCATAGCAACCGCATAGCAACACCTTAGCAACCACCCCGAGTACCCTAGCAACCGCATAGCAACACCGTAGCAACCAAACAGAGTACCCTAGCAACCATTTTGCAAAATCTATATCTCTGCATCAGAACATCGTACAGACATGGGGGTTGGTTTATATTGTCAAGCAGCCTTTGGAGTATCATCATTGGTAGCTGGCAAGTCACTCCCTAGCAACCAAACAGTACCCTAGTAACCGTTTTGCAAAATCTGTATCTCTGCATCAGAACATCGTCCAGACATGGGGGTTGGTTTATATTGTCAAGCAGCCTTTGGAGTATCATCATTGGTAGCTGGCAAGCCACTCCCTAGCAACCAAACAGAGTACCCTAGCAACCGTTTTGCAAAATCTATATCTCTGCATCAGAACATCGTACAGACATGGGGGTTGGTTTATATTGTCAAGCAGCCTTTGGAGTATCATCACTGGTAGCTGCCAAGCCACTCCCTAGCAACCAAACAGAGTACCCTAGCAACCGTTTTGCAAAATCTATATCTCTGCATCAGTACATCGTAGAGACATGGGGGTTGGCTTTTTGACTCATGCTAGCAATCTGGACTTCCAACATGCTAGCAGTGAATAGCTACATGCTAATAGTGATTAGCTAAGTGCTAAAGTGGGCTAAGAACATGCTAATAACTCTATAAAAACTCCATAGTATCCATCTGTGACTATCTATCTATCTAATAAAACTTAAACTTTCAAACTTCAAACTTTTAAAACTTCTCAAACTTTCTGGCTATGCTTTTTCAAGCCAACTTAAAGTTTGTCCTCAAACTTTTTTATCTAGTTAAGTTGGCTTGAAAAAAGCCAACTTACTGTAATCCTATTTAAACTTATTATTATTATTCTTCTGAGACTAAAATTTCTGACTGCTACTCCTCCTAGAGCTTTAACTCCACAAACTCCAAACTCGGGTCAGACTTTCAGATTGTTCTGACTCGAGTTGCTATATCTTTTCAGACTGATCCGACTTACGGTTTTCCTAAAAATGACGATTGAAACTCGGAAAAATCCCATTGACTTTCATTGACGGAATGTTCAAATGAGCCAAGACTTTCAAACTCCAACTGCCAAAATTCAAATTTAAACTACGGAAGCCCATTAGACTCAAAAACTCAATTAGACTCAACTGCCATTCTATGTACTATTTCTAATACATTCAAACTCATTCAAACTCATCTATCTATCTATCTATCTATCTAACTAAATCTATCTATCTATCTATCTAATAACTATCTAAAATCTATCTATCTATCTATCTATCAAACTAAATCTATCTATCTATCTATCTATCTAATAACTATCTAACTAAAATCTATCTATCTATCTATCTATCTATCTATCTATCTATCTATCTGTCAAACTAAATCTATCTATATATCTATCTATCTATCTATCTATCTATCTATCTATCTATCTAATAACTATCTAACTAAAATCTATCTATCTGTCAAACTAAATCTATCTATCTATCTATCTATCTATCTAATAACTATCTAACTAAAATCTATCTATCTGTCAAACTAAATCTATCTATCTATCTATCTATCTATCTAATAACTATCTAACTAAAATCTATCTATCTGTCAAACTAAATCTATCTATCTATCTATCTATCTATCTATCTATCTAATAACTATCTAACTGAAATCTATCTATCTGTCAAACTAAATCTATCTATCTATCTATCTAATAACTATCTAACTAAAATCTATCTATCTATCTATCTATCTATCTATCTATCTATCTATCTATCTATCCACTCCCTAGCAACCGTTTTGCAAAATCTATATCTCGGCATCAGAACATCGTACAGACATGGGGGTTGGTTTATATTGTCAAGCAGCCTTTGGAGTATCATCAATGGTAGCTGCTAAGCCACTCCCTAGCAACCAAACAAGTACCCTAGCAACCGTTTTGCAAAATCTATATCTCGGCATCAGAACATCGTAAAGACATGGGGGTTGGTTTATATTGTCAAGGAGCCTTTGGAGTATCATCATTGGTAGCTGCCAAGTCACTCCCTAGCAACCAAACAGTACCCTAGCAACCGTTTTGCAAGATCTATATCTCTGCATCAGAAAATCGTACAGACATGGGGGTTGGTTTATATTGTCAAACAGCCTTTGGAGTATCATCACTGGTAGCTGACAAGCCACTCCCTAACAACCAAACAGAGTACCCTAGCAAGATCTATATCTCTGCATCAGAACATCGTAGAGACATGGCGGTTGGCTCTTTTGACTCATGTTAGCAATCTGGACTTCCAACATGCTAGCAGTGAATAGCTACATGCTAATAGTGATTAGCTAAGTGCTAAAGTGGGCTAAGAACATGCTAATAACTCTATAAAAACTCCATAGTATCCATCTGTGACAACTAAACTATCTATCTATCTACTAAACTGAAACTTTCAAACTGGAAACTTTCAAACTGAAAACTTTTAAAACTACTTCAAACTCTCTGGACCGGCTTTTTCAAGCCAACTTAAAGTTTGTCTCGACGAACTTTTTTATCTAGTTAAGTTGGCTTGAAAAAGCCAACTTACTGTAATCCTATTTAAACTTATTATTATTATTCTTCTGAGACTAAAATTTCTGACTCTAACTCCTCCTAGAGCTTTAACTCCACAAACTCCAAACTCGGGTCAGACCTTCAAACTGTTCTGACTTGAGTTGCTATATCTTTTCTAACTGATCGGACTTACGGTTTTCCTAAAAATGACTATTAAAGCTCGGAAAAATCCCATTGACTTTCATTGACGGAATGTTCAAATGAGCCAAGACACTCAAACTCCAACTGTCAAAATTCAAATTTAAACTACGGAAGCCTATTAGACTCAAAAACTCAATTAGACTCAAGTGCCATTCTATGTACTATTTCTAATCCATTCAAACTCATAAACTCTCTATCTATCTATCTATCTATCTATCTATCTATCTATCTATCTATTTATCTAAACTAAATCTATCTATCAAACTAAATCTATCTATCTATCTATCAAACTAAATCTATCTATCTATCTATCTATCTATCTAAACTAAATCTATCTATCAAACTAAATCTATCTATCTAAACTAAATCTATCTATCTATCTATCTATCTCATTTAAACTCATCTATCTATCTATCTATCTAAAATGGTTTATAACATTCATACTGGGAAGCAGCCTATGGAGTATCATCACTGGTAGCTGCCAAGCCACTCCTTAGCAACCAAACAGAGTACCCTAGCAACCGTATTGCAAGATCTATATCTCTGAATCAGAACATCGTGCAGACATGGGGGTTGGTTTATATTGTCAAGTAGCCTTTGGAGTATCATCACTGGTAGCTGCCAAGCCACTCCCTAGCAACCAAACAGTACCCTAGCAACCGTTTTGCAAAAAATGACTATTAAAGCTCGGAAAAATCCCATTGACTTTCATTGACGGAATGTTCAAATGAGCCAAGACACTCAAACTCCAACTGTCAAAATTCAAATTTAAACTACGGAAGCCTATTAGACTCAAAAACTCAATTAGACTCAAGTGCCATTCTATGTACTATTTCTAATCCATTCAAACTCATAAACTCTCTATCTATCTATCTATCTATCTATTTATCTAAACTAAATCTATCTATCAAACTAAATCTATCTATCTATCTATCAAACTAAATCTATCTATCTATCTATCTATCTATCTATCTATCTATCTAAACTAAATCTATCTATCAAACTAAATCTATCTATCTAAACTAAATCTATCTATCTATCTATCTCATTCAAACTCATCTATCTATCTATCTATCTAAAATGGTTTATAACATTCATACTGGGAAGCAGCCTATGGAGTATCATCACTGGTAGCTGCCAAGCCACTCCTTAGCAACCAAACAGAGTACCCTAGCAACCGTATTGCAAGATCTATATCTCTGAATCAGAACATCGTGCAGACATGGGGGTTGGTTTATATTGTCAAGTAGCCTTTGGAGTATCATCACTGGTAGCTGCCAAGCCACTCCCTAGCAACCAAACAGTACCCTAGCAACCGTTTTGCAAGATCTATATCTCTGAATCAGAACATCGTGCAGACATGGGGGTTGGTTTATATTGTCAAGTAGCCTTTGGAGTATCATCACTGGTAGCTGCCAAGCCACTCCCTAGCAACCAAACAGAGTACCCTAGCAACCGTATTGCAAGATCTATATCTCTGAATCAGAACATCGTGCAGACATGGGGGTTGGTTTATATTGTCAAGTAGCCTTTGGAGTATCATCACTGGTAGCTGCCAAGCCACTCCCTAGCAACCAAACAGAGTACCCTAGCAACCGTTTTACAAGATCTATATCTCTGCATCAGAACATAGTACAGACATGGGGGTTGGTTTATATTGTCAAGCAGCCTTTGGAGTATCATCATTGGTAGCTGCCAAGCTACTCCATAGCAACCAAATAGAGTACCCTAGCAACCTTTTGCAAGATCTATATCTCTGCATCAGAACATCGTACAGACATGGGGGTTGGTTTATATCGTCAAGCAGCCTTTGGAGTATCATCACTGGTAGCTGCCAAGCCACTCCCTAGCAACCAAACAGAGTACCCTAGCAACCATTTTGTAAAATCTATATCTCTACATCAGAACATCGTAGAGACATGGCGGTTGGCTCTTTTGACTCATGCTAGGAATCTGGACTTCCAACATGCTACACATGCTAGCAGTGAATAGCTACATGCTAATAGTGATTAGCCTAATGTTAAATCTAACTACTAAACTAAAACTTAAACTTTTAAACTGAAAACTCTCAAACTTCACACTTTTAAAACTACTTCAAACTTTCTGGACCGGCTTTTTCAAGCCAACTTAAAGTTTGTCCTCAAACTTTTTTATCTAGTTAAGTTGGCTTGAAAAAGCCAACTTACTGTAATCCTATTTAAACTTATTATTAAGTTGGCTTGAAAAAGCCAACTTACTGATCTACTACTTAAGCTTATTATTAAGTTGGCTTGAAAAAGCCAACTTACTGTAATCCTATTTAAACTTATTATTATTATTATTATTCTTCTTCTTACTTGAATTTCCAAGACTAACTCCTCCTAGAGCTTTAACTCCACAAACTCCAAACTCGGACTAGACCTTCAAACTGTTCTGACTTAGTGTGCTATATCTTTTCTAACTGATCCGACTTACGGTTTTCCTAAAAATGACTATTAAAGCTCGGAAAAATCCCATTGACTTTCATTGACGGAATGTTCAAATGAGCCAAGACTTTCAAATTCCAACTGTCAAAATTCAAATTCAAACTATGGAAGCCCATTAGACTCAAAAACTCAATTAGACTCAACTACCATTCTATGTACTATTTCTAATCCATTGAAACTCATTCAAACTCATCTATCTATCTATCTATCTATCTATCTATCTATCTATCTATCTATCTATCTATCTAACTCATTCAAACTCATCTATCTATCTATCTATCTATCTCATTCAAACTCATCTATCTATCTATCTATCTTTCTATCTATCTCATTCAAACTCATCTATCTATCTATCTATCTATCTCATTCAAACTCATCTATCTATCTATCTATCTATCTATCTATCTATCTATCTATCTATCTATCTCATTCAAACTCATCTATCTATCTATCTATCTATCTATCTATCTATCTATCTCATTCAAACTCATCTATCTATCTATCTATCTATCTATCTCATTCAAACTCATCTATCTATCTATCTATCTATCTATCTATCTATCTATCTATCTATCATCACTGGTAGCTGCCAAGCCACTCCCTAGCAACCAAATGGAGTACCCTAGCAACCGTTTTGCAAAATCTATATCTCTGCATCAGAACATCGTACAGACATGGGGGTTGGTTTATATTGTCAAGCAGCCTTTGGAGTATCATCATTGGAAGCTTCCAAGCCACAGCCCTAGCAACGAAACGGAGTACCCTAGCAACCGTTTTGGAAAATCTATATCTCTGCATCAGAACATCGTACAGACATGGGGGTTGGTTTATATTGCCAAGCAGCCTTTGGAGTATCATCATTGGAAGCTTCCAAGCCACAGCCCTAGCAACGAAACGGAGTACCCTAGCAACCGTTTTGGAAAATCTATATCTCTGCATCAGAACATCGTACAGACATGGGGGTTAGTTTATATTGCCAAGCAGCCTTTGGAGTATCATCATTGGTAGCTGCCAAGCAACTCCCTAGCAACCAAACAGAGTACCCTAGCAACCGTTTTGCAAATTCTATATCTCTGCATCAGAACATCGTACAGACATGGGGGTTGGTTTATATTGTCAAGCAGCCTCTGGAGTATCATCACTGGTAGCTACCTAGCCACTCCCTAGCAACCAAACAGAGTACCCTAGCAACCGTTTTGCAAAATCTATATCTCTGCATCAGAACATCGTACAGACATGGGGGTTGGTTTACATTGTCAAGCAGCCTTTGAAGTATCATCACTGGTAGCTGCCAAGCCACTCCCTAGCAACCAAACAGAGTACCCTAGCAACCGTTTTGCAAAATCTATATCTCTGCATAAGAACATCATAAAGACATGGGGGTTGGTTTATATTGTCAAGCAGCCTTTGGAGTATCATCACTGGTAGCTGCCAAGCCACTCCCTAGCAACCGAACAGAGTACCCTAGCAACCGTTTTGCAAGATCTATATCTCTGCATAAGAACATCGTAGAGACATGGCAGTTGGCTCTTTTGACTCATGCTAGCAATCTGGACTTCCAACATGCTACACATGCTAGCAGTGAATAGCTACATGCTAATAGTGATTAGCCTAATGTTAAATCTAACTACTAAACTAAAACTTAAACTTTTAAACTGAAAACTCTCAAACTTCACACTTTTAAAACTACTTCAAACTTTCTGGACCGGCTTTTTCAAGCCAACTTAAAGTTTGTCCTCAAACTTTTTTATCTAGTTATTATTATTCTTCTTAGACTAAATTTCTAAATGCATCTCCTCCTAGACTGTTCAAGCTACAACCACCAAACTCGGACCAGACCTTCAGACTATTCTGACTTAGTGTGCTATATCTTTTCAGACTGATCAGACTTACGGTTTTCCTAAAAAAGCTGATCAAAACTTGGAAAAATCCCATTGACTTTCATTGACGGAATGTTCAAATGAGCCAAGACTATTCAAACTCCAACTGTCAAAATTCAAATTTTGACAGTTGGAGAGGCTCATCAGACTCCATTAGCTGCCATTCTATGTACTATTTCTAATCCATTGAGACTCATTCAAACTTCCATTCTATCTAATATGTCTTATCTATCTATCTATCTATCTATCTATCTATCTATCTATCTATCTATCTATCAAACTAAATCTATCTATCTATCAAACTAAATCTATCTATCTATCTATCTATCTATCTATCTATCAAACTAAATCTATCTATCTATTTCTCTTTCTAATCTATCTATCTATCAAACTAAATCTATCTATCTATTTCTTTTTCTAATCTATATCAAACTAAATCTATCTATTTCTCTTTCTAATCTATCTATCTATCTATCAAACTAAATCTAGCTATTTCTCTATCTATCTATCACTTCTCATATATCAATCTATCTTCTCATCTATCACTTCTCATCTATCTCTCTTCTCATCTATCACTTCTCATCTATCTCTCTATCTATCATCTATCTATCAACTCATTCAAATTCATAAACTCTATCTATCTATCTATGATCAACTCTCATAGCAACCACCCAAAACAACCTAGCAACCACCCAAAACAACCTAGCAACCACCCAGAACACCATGGCAACTGCATAGCAACCACACAAATCACCCTGGCATCATCCTAGCAACCAGCCTGGATACAATAGCAACCGCATAGCAACACCATGGCAACCACCCCGAGTACCCTAGCAACCGCATAGCAACACCCTAGCAACCACCCCGAGTACCCTAGCAACCGCATAGCAACACCCTAGTAACCACCCCGAGTACCCTAGCAACCGCATAGCAACACCCTAGCAACCACCCCGAGTACCCTAGCAACCGCATAGCAACACCCTAGTAACCACCCCGAGTACCCTAGCAACCGCATAGCAACACCATAGCAACCACCCCGAGTACCCTAGCAACCGCATAGCAACACCCTAGCAACCACCCCGAGTACCCTAGCAACCGCATAGCAACACCTTAGCATCCACCCCGAGTACCATAGCAACCGCATAGCAACACCCTAGCAACCACCCCGAGTACCCTAGCAACCGCATAGCAACACCTTAACAACCACCCGAGTACCCTAGCAACCGCATAGCAACACCCTAGCAACCACCCCGAGTACCCTAGCAACCGCATAGCAACAACTTAGCAACCACCCCGAGTACCATAGCAACCGCATAGCAACACCTTAGCAACCACCCCGAGTACCCTAGCAACCGCATAGCAACACCGTAGCAACCAAACAGAGTACCCTAGCAACCATTTTGCAAGATCTATATCTCTGCATCAGAACATCGTACAGACATGGGGGTTGGTTTGTATTGTCAAGCAGCCTTTGGAGTATCATCATTGGTAGCTGGCAAGTCACTCCCTAGCAACCAAACAGTACCCTAGTAACCGTTTTGCAAAATCTGTATCTCTGCATCAGAACATCGTCCAGACATGGGGGTTGGTTTATATTGTCAAGCAGCCTTTGGAGTATCATCATTGGTAGCTGGCAAGCCACTCCCTAGCAACCAAACAGAGTACCCTAGCAACCGTTTTGCAAAATCTATATCTCTGCATCAGAACATCGTACAGACATGGGGGTTGGTTTATATTGTCAAGCAGCCTTTGGAGTATCATCACTGGTAGCTGCCAAGCCACTCCCTAGCAACCAAACAGAGTACCCTAGCAACCGTTTTGCAAAATCTATATCTCTGCATCAGTACATCGTAGAGACATGGGGGTTGGGTTTTTGACTCTGATGCTAGCAATCTGGACTTCCAACATGCTAGCAGTGAATAGCTACATGCTAATAGTGATTAGCTAAGTGCTAAAGTGGGCTAAGAACATGCTAATAACTCTATAAAAACTCCATAGTATCCATCTGTGACTATCTATCTATCTAATAAAACTTAAACTTTCAAACTTCAAACTTTTAAAACTTCTCAAACTTTCTGGCTATGCTTTTTCAAGCCAACTTAAAGTTTGTCCTCAAACTTTTTTATCTAGTTATTATTATTCTTCTTCTTACTTGAATTTCCAAGACTAACTCCTCCTAGAGCTTTAACTCCACAAACTCCAAACTCGGACTAGATCTTCAAACTGTTCTGACTTAGTGTGCTATATCTTTTCTAACTGATCCGACTTACGGTTTTCCTAAAAATGACTATTAAAGCTCGGAAAAATCCCATTGACTTTCATTGACGGAATGTTCAAATGAGCCAAGACTTTCAAATTCCAACTGTCAAAATTCAAATTCAAACTATGGAAGCCCATTAGACTCAAAAACTCAATTAGACTCAACTGCCATTCTATGTACTATTTCTAATCCATTGAAACTCATTAAACTCTATCTATCTATCTATCTATCTAACTCATTCAAACTCATCTATCTATCTATCTATCTATCTATCTATCTATCTATCTATCTAACTCATTCAAACTCATCTATCTATCTATCGATCTATCTATCTATCTATCTAACTCATTCAAACTCATCTATCTATCTATCTATCTATCATCACTGGTAGCTGCCAAGCCACTCCCTAGCAACCAAATGGAGTACCTTAGCAACCGTTTTGCAAAATCTATATCTCTGCATCAGAACATCGTACAGACATGGGGGTTGGTTTACATTGTCAAGCAGCCTTTGGAGTATCATCACTGGTAGCTACCTAGCCACTCCCTAGCAACCAAACAGAGTACCCTAGCAACCGTTTTGCAAAATCTATATCTCTGCATCAGAACATCGTACAGACATGGGGATTGGTTTATATTGTCAAGCAGCCTTTGAAGTATCATCACTGGTAGCTGCCAAGCCACTCCCTAGCAACCAAACAGAGTACCCTAGCAACCGTTTTGCAAAATCTATATCTCTGCATAAGAACATCATAAAGACATGGGGGTTGGTTTATATTGTCAAGCAGCCTTTGGAGTATCATCACTGGTAGCTGCCAAGCCACTCCCTAGCAACCGAACAGAGTACCCTAGCAACCGTTTTGCAAGATCTATATCTCTGCATAAGAACATCGTAGAGACATGGCAGTTGGCTCTTTTGACTCATGCTAGCAATCTGGACTTCCAACATGCTACACATGCTAGCAGTGAATAGCTACATGCTAATAGTGATTAGCCTAATGTTAAATCTAACTACTAAACTAAAACTTAAACTTTTAAACTGAAAACTCTCAAACTTCACACTTTTAAAACTACTTCAAACTTTCTGGACCGGCTTTTTCAAGCCAACTTAAAGTTTGTCCTCAAACTTTTTTATCTAGTTATTATTCTTCTTCTTAGACTAAATTTTAAATTGTATCTCCTCCTAGACTGTTCAAGCTACAAACACCAAACTCGGACTAGACCTTCAGACTGTTCTGACTTAGTGTGCTATATCTTTTCAGACTGATCTGACTTACGGTTTTCCTAAAAATGCTGATTAAACCTGGAAAAAACTCCCATTGACTTTCATTGAACTGCCTTGGCTGATCTGAACATTCCGTCCAACTGTCAAAATTCAAATTCAAACACACAGACTCAATTAAACTGCCATTCCTATTTCCAAGCCATTTAAACTCATTCAAACTCATTCAAACTCATTCAATATATCTATCTATCTATCAAACTAAATCTATCTATCTATCTATCAAACTAAATCTATCTATCTATCTATCTATCTATCTATCTATCTATCTATCTATCTATCTAACTAAATCTTTCTATCTATGTATCTATCTATCTATCTATCAAACTAAATCTATCTATCAAACTAAATCTATCTATCTATCTATCTATCTATCTATCTATTTATCTATCAAACTAAATCTATCTATCTATCTATCAAACTTAATCTATCTATCTATCTAACTCATTCAAACTCATCTATCTATCTATCCATCTATCTATCTATCTATCTATCTATCTATCTATCTATCTATCTATCAAACTTAATCTATCTATCTATCTAACTCATTCAAACTCATCTATCTATCTATCTATCAAACTAAATCTATCTATCTATCAAACTTAATCTATCTATCTATCTATCTATCTATCTATCTATCTATCTATCTATCTATCTATCAAACTAAATCTATCTATCTATCTATCTATCAAACTTTATCTATCTATCTATCTATATATCTATCAAACTAAATCTATCTATCTATCTATCTATCTATCAAACTAAATCTATCTATCAAACTTAATCTATCTATCTATCTAACTCATTCAAACTCATCTATCTATCTATCCATCTATCTATCTATCTATCAAACTTAATCTATCTATCTATCTAACTCATTCAAACTCATCTATCTATCTATCTATCAAACTAAATCTATCTATCTATCAAACTTAATCTATCTATCTATCTATCTATCAAACTTTATCTATCTATCTATCTATCAAACTAAATCTATCTATCTATCTATCTATCAAACTTAATCTATCTATCAAACTTTATCTATCTATCTATCTATCTATCTATCTATCTAACTCATTCAAACTCATCTATCTAACTCATTCAATCTATCAATCTATATATCAAACTAAATCTATCTATCTATCTATCTATCTATCTAACTCATTCAATCTATCTATCTAACTCATTCAATCTATCAATCTATATATCAAACTAAATCTATCTATCTATCTATCTATCTATCTATCTATCTATCTATCTATCTATCTATCTATCTATCTATCTATCTATCTATCTATCTATCTATCTATCTATCACTGGTAGCTGCCAAGTCACTCCCTAGCAACCAAACAGAGTACCCTAGCAAACCATTTTGGAAAATCTATATCTCTGCATAAGAACATCGTACAGACATGGGGGTAGGTTTGTATTGTCAAGCAGCCTTTGGAGTATCATCATTGGTAGCTGCCAAGTCACTCCCTAGCAACCAAACAGAGTACCCTAGCAACCGTATTGCAAAATCTATATCTCTGCATCAGAACATCGTACAGACATGGGGGTTCGTTTGTATTGTCAAGCAGCCTTTGGAGTATCATCATTGGTAGCTGCCAAGTCACTCCCTAGCAACCAAACCGAGTACCCTAGCAACCATTTTGGAAAATCTATATCTCTGCATCAGAACATCGTACAGACATGGGGGTTGGTTTTTATTGTCAAGCAGCCTTTGGAGTATCATCATTGGTTGCTGCCAAGCCACTCCCTAGCAACCAAACAGAGTACCCTAGCAACCATTTTGGAAAATCTATATCTCTGCATCAGAACATCGTAAAGACATGGGGGTTGGTTTGTATTGTCAAGCAGCCTTTGAAGTATCATCATTGGTAGCTGCCAAGCCACTCCCTAGCAACAAACAGAGTACCCTAGCAACCGTATTGCAAAATCTATATCTCTGCATCAGAACATCATACAGACATGGGGGTTCGTTTGTATTGTCAAGCAGCCTTTGGAGTATCATCATTGGTAGCTGCCAAGCCACTCCCTAGCAACCAAACAGAGTACCCTAGCAACCGTTTTGCAAGATCTATATCTCTGCATCAGAACATCATACAGACACGGGGGTTGGTTTGTATTGTCAAGCAGCCTTTGGAGTATCATCATTAGTAGCTGCCAAGCCACTCCCTAGCAACCAAACAGAGTACCCTAGCAACCGTTTTGCAAGATCTATATCTCTGCAGCAGAACATAGTACAGACATGGGGGTTGGTTTAAATTGTCAAGGAGCCTTTGGAGTATCATCATTGGTAGCTGCCAAGCCACTCCCTAGCAACCAAACAGAGTACCCTAGCAACCGTTTTGCAAAATCTATATCTCTGCATCAGAACATCGTAGAGACATGGCGGTTGGCTCTTTTGACTCATGCTAGCAATCTGGACTTCCAACATGCAAGCAGTGAATAGCTACATGCTAATAGTGATTAGCTAAGTGCTAAAGTAGGCTAAGAACATGCTAATAACTCTATAAAAACTCCATAGTATCCATCTGTGACAACTACCAATCTATCTATCTATCTATCTATCTATCTATCTATCTATCTAATAAAACTTAAACTTTCAAACTTTAAACTTTTAAAACTTCTTCAAACTTTCTGGCTATGCTTTTTCAAGCCAACTTAAAGTTTGTCTTCAAACTTTTTTATCTAGTTAGTATTATTATTATTATTATGAGAAGTACATTCTATTTTACAATCATGATATATTTCTGTCAATTTCTTAGAGTTAAAAACAAACAGATATATTTATACAGCAGTCTAAACCCCGCCTAGACCATGTCGCGATTTGATTTATTGTACAGCTCTGCTTTCGTTTTATTCATCAGTCCATCAAATCCCACGTTTTTGCGTGACATTGCTGCGTTATACTGTATTCCATTTCCATTACTGGATTCCGGCATTCCCTCTCCATCACGCACATCATACAACGCAAAGACTGTAAAAAAAAACATAGACTTAAGTTATAAACGGAACATACCTGCACCTGCACGGATGGTGTTCTCGAATATAGGTGAACATGTTCGATGTGTTTCCTCCTTTTGCAGGTAGGGTACTTTGCGTTCGCATTTTTTGCAAACTCGATATCCGCCCTCGAGGACAACCCCGCGTTTGTTTATCTATATCTAAAGTATCACTGCAAATTGTAACTTATTTTTAACTTATTTTTCAACGGGGGAGATTAAAGATAGCAACTTCTGTCTCTGACATTGTCTCTGCTGTATGTGTGTGGGAGGAGCAAGTTTAGAGTCCAGTGAAGGTAAAAGTTGTTGCGCAGGTGAGATTTTGCGTCTTATTTTTTTTAATACCGTTAATAAGCAACTGTACACTAGCTCTAGCTCTACGTATATTATATTATCTTTCAAATTAAACAAACGGAACATGTCATGATCTTACATGCAGTTACATCATATAAGCAATCACACTCACCTATAACAGATACTCTGTATGTAGCAATATTGTTGTCTGATTCTCCACTTGTTCTTGCTGTATAGAGTCCACTGTCTGTCTTCTGCATGTTCTTCAGTGTGAGAGAGAGGGTTTCATCATTGAAATCCACTCTGTCCTTATAGGAAGAGTGAAGTCTTACTGTTTTAGATGCATGTATATATTTAACTATATTCTCTGATTTATCATTTCTCCAGGATAAATCATCAAACTCTGGTAGTTTTTGTGTCTGTATATACAGTTGAACAGAATCTCCCGTCTGAACAAACTCAGAGATCTCAGCACTGAACCCTGAGGAGAGAGAAAATAAGACTGATTAAATGACAAAGTTTATTAAGTTAGCCTACTGCTGTTTTCATACAGTAATCATACAGCTGCTACAGGCCAGTGTTAATTTTGACAGCAAATTTTGATTTAGTTTTAGTCATAGTCTTTTGACTAAAATGCCATTTAGTTTTAGTCATATTTTAGTCATCGGAAATTGTTTTAGTTTTAGTCTAGTTTTAGTCGACTAAATATCATAAGATTTTAGTCGACTAAATCTACAGTAGAATTAGTCGACTAAAATCTAATTTAGTTAAATTGTAAGCATTAAGCATTTCCAATAAAAATGCTTCCACAGATCCAATACACTGATATAGGCACATCTGATATTCCCCAAACTGTTTATGTTCACCCAACTGTACTTTGCTCACCAAAGCGGACGTTTTTTGACCGTTCAAGTGCAAAAACACGTGAAAGAGCAAAATTCAGTACTTTTCAGGGATTGACACACTTATCATTGAGGTAGGCTACTATTATAGATTTCATTTAAAAAATTTTATTAGATTTGATTTTTAGTTTTTCCTGCTTTCATTGTAATTTTAGTTAAAAGTTTTAGTAATTTTTTGTGTTTATGTCTTTTAGTTTTTGCTTTTAAATGTCTATAACTTTTATTTTTTGTTTATTTTAATACCTCAGGTTATGCTAAAGCTTAGAAACTATTAAGTTCACATTTTTATAAGTTTACATTTTTATATATTTATCTTTTATTTCAGTTAATGTTTATTTCAAGTAATGAAGATTTCTTTGGTTTTAGGTTTAGTTAACAATAATAACCCTTATACTTGTAAAATATATTGAATAATGTGTCAAATAATGTTCTTAGTCTTTCCTTCCTGTGACAGAAGATACAATGGTTTACTATGAATTAAACAGAAATTAAATTAAATACAGTTTATTGTTTAAACAAAATAACAATAATGACCAGGAAAAAAATAATAATTATAAACCATCCCGAAATACACCGTGACTCTTATTCTGAAATGTCTGCAGTCTGCACTGTAGCAGGCTGCTCATGAGGGAGATAAATATGCATTCTTACAACCGTCTAAAACATGCTACCATATAAACATAGTGTAGTAAACATTGTCATAATTCATCAACATCAGCTCATAAGGAATCGCATGGCATAAATGTGCGCTATTCATTAATTGCGCAGCAGTCACATGTGCTGCTGCACGAGCCTGTAGAGCGCGCAACAGCGCCGCGTTTCCCGCGGTTAGATCAGCACATTACAATTCAAATGTGCGCATCTTCCACACAGGACAGCAGTTCTGACTGGATATCTTCCCAAATCGTCCCTCTCTTTCATTTTCGTCTCGTTTTTATTCGTTGACGAAAATTAGAGTAGATTTTAGTCATAGTTTTAGTCATTCAAAACGCATTTTTATTTAGTCATCGTCTCGTTTTCGTCCGTGAAAAAATTTCGTTGACGAAAATTATGACGAAAATTATTCGTCAACGAAATTAACACTGCTACAGGCTAAAGGTTTTAGTTGGAATTTCAATTTAGTTAATGGGTTTTGCAAAGTACCAATCTTAGAAAAAAAGATCTTTCTCTGTAAAGAATAGTTAAAAGCTACGGAGCCCCTAAAGGGACATGGTGGGAAAAAAAAATGGGAAGGAAGGAAATTTTATGTGGTGGTTTTTTTTTTTTTTTTTTTTCAAATCTTTTGCCCTCGCAAAGATGTTTTGCGTTCCCTCGAAAATATGTTTTGCATTCCCACGCAAAACTTTTGCGTTCCCAGGCAAAGATGTTTGCGTTCCCTCGCAAAGTTATAATCGTTCCCTTGCTGTGAGCTCGGACAAACACTTCCTCTTTAATGTCCCGCTGGCTGGCAGTAGTGTTTCAGTTAGTAACATACGTTAATAATGCACACAAATAATGCGCAGCTCTTAGAGTTTGAACTTGTTGGCCTCAAAAATGAAGAAATGCAGTCAGAGCATATGTCAAGCAATTCAGTTGGCAATATATTCACAGATTTGAGCTTCCCGGATTAATAACTCGTTAGCTAAACGTTGTTAAAACACAAATGCAGCTACTTCCAATCATAGTAACCTAGACAACAAGCTACAGCAACCCAATTTTCCTCAAATGTGCTTTATAATGGTCTCTATGAGCAGGCGACGGAGATACACGCCTGAAGGGACCGTCTGAGAAGTGCAAAACCCGAAACCCTTTTGCTCATTTTATATTACGAAAAATACACAATAACTTCACTGTAACACACTGTACTGTCACCAAATTCAGTTCATACATCACTGCTTTCCTGCTGGTTATAGGTACTACAACACTTAGTTTGGCAAGTAGCACATAAAGTTTTGCACTTTTCAGACGGTCCCTTCAGGCGTGTATCTCCGCCGCCTGCTCATAGAGACCATTATAAAGCACATTTGAGGAAAATTGGGTTGTGGTAGCTTGTTGTCTAGGTTACTATGATTGGAAGTAGCTGCATTTGTGTTTTAACAACGTTTAGCTCACGAGTTATTAATCCTGGAAGCTCGAATCTGTGAATATATTGCCAACTGAACTGCAATAAGCACTGACTGCATTTCTTCATTTTTGAGGCCAATAAGTTCAAACTCTATGAGTCGCGCATTATTTGTGTGCATTATTAACGTATGTTACTAACTGAAACACTACTGCCAGCCAGCGGGACATTAAAGAGGAAGTGTTTGTCCGAGCTCACAGCAAGGGAACGATTATAACTTTGCGAGGGAACGCAAAAAATTTGAAAAAAAAAAAAAAAAAAATGTTCCTCCCATCCCAAATTTTTTCCACCACCACGTAAAATTTCCTTCCTTCCCATTTTTTTTCTACCACCATAGGGGCTCCGTAGAAAGCCAAGGTCAAGAACAAAAAAAGTCAAAATTCCCAACCAACAATAACACCATAACAATAACCACCAAAACAATGATGATCAAATTACACAAGTGCAAAGGTTAATGCATTCCACCATCCCAAAATGCAGCATGATTTTGTTATTTTTCTTTATTTCTGAACACTGATTTTTGCTGTAATAAATCCTTTAAATTTAATAAAATCCTGGGAACATTTTAGTAAAACATTTTTAGTGAAACCAAGATCGTTTTTAAAAAAAAACGGTAAATAAACAACAAAAGTTATTTTAGAGAGAATCTTGAATCTGTCAGTCACTTAAGTCATTGTCAATAGAAAAAAAAGAAAAAAATAACATAAATCAAAGATTAATTTATCTTCGTAAAATAATTATTAAATTTTGTACCTGTGTTGTCAGTAAGAAGAGAAAGGAACAGAAGCAGCCTAAATGCCATCGTAGCAAACGTTTCTGTGCGGGTCTTTTAATTGAGGAAACTGAATGTATCAGAAGTGTGACTTCAGTCTCAGGACCACAGATAAAAAAAAAAAAAAACCTCTAGGTCATTTCCACTTTACTCTATTCTCGTATAAATCATGACTAACAGGCAAACGGCAAATATGTTTTTTTTTTTTTATATGCAAAAAATGTTTTGGCAAAAACACCTTGTGTCATGGGAGAAGAAATTCCTTTTATGCTCCTGGCGTTTAAAAAACGCGGCGTTCCCATTGAAAACAATTGAAAAAGTACGCTAGCAGCTGGAAAAAACGCTCTGGGCTGCGTTTCCCAAAAGCATCGTAAGCCTAAGTTGATCGTAAAAACGATCGTACGAGTGATCTTAATATTAAGGTCTGTTTCCCAAAAGCATCGTAACTTAATTTGCACTTGAAAATGATCGTAGATCTACGAGTGCTCTGGAGTAATCGTAAAGCTCTAAGTGCATCGTAAGAAGACAGAGTTATGAGGTCACCTACAGGACAACCGGCAGATTACACCTTTATTCAAGTGCAATGTGTATAACATAGCTAAAGTTTTGACTGTATTCCTCTTAAATCCTCTTTGTTGTTTAATATGAAAAGAAAAGGGAAGAAAATAAAAAAAATAAAAATACACATGATGTCATAAATAGTGCTGATAAAACATGTCTGCAATAAAAAATTTGTCTGTACACCTGTAGAAATTGGCTAGATGAAGTACATAATTTGTACTACTGTCACCCTATATACCCTTTATATAGGCTTTATATAGGCCTACCACCCAAGGCCTAAAGCTCTATGAAATACTATAGGAGTTCTTCCAAGTGTTTCTGAAGTGACTGACTTTTTTCAACTATAAACTAAATTTTAAAACATAAACAATTTTAGATATTAACTTCAAAAACACTGAATCACAGTTTGATTGATTTCACACACACACACACACACACACACACACACACACACACACACACACACACACACATATATATATATATATATATATATATATATATATATATATATATATATATATATATATATATAAACTATAATTAATTTAAGTTAAATATAGACACTATAGTTAATTTATGTAAGTGAGAATGACAAAATAAAGTAAACTGTGACATATTATGCCCAAAAATTCTTCATATAGTGGACTACCAGTAAAATTTATACAAATCTGGAAACAAAAATTATTTTGACACTTTGACCTGACCATGTTTTGCTGAAGTGTTATTAGATCTTGTCATATTTTACTACCATTAAAAAAAAAAAAAAAAACTATAGTGAATAATCTGTAATAATGAATGAAATGTTCAAGGTGTCTGAATAAATTGTGGTTTGACTGTGTGTGTGTGTGTGTGTGTGTGTGTGTGTATATATATATATATATATATATATATGAAGACTTCAGATGCAAAAACCTCTAAGTGCCATCTCAAAATTTTCTTATAAAATGAACAGTTTTATCAAGCTTGTATGTTTATGTTCAGTTATTTCACATTAATGGAAAAGAAAATGACCTATTAATTGCCATTAAAGTGAAATTACTGAACCTAAACATATGAGCTTGATAAAAATGCTAATTTTAGAAGAAAATTTCAGACGGCACTTAGAGGCTTTTGCATCTGAAGTCTTATATATATATATATATATATATATATATATATATATATATATATATATATATATATATATATATATATATATATATATATATATCGTCTATATAAGAAATCGTCTGAAAATTACATCTTTGTTTAGCTCTACCTCCTCCAGGAGAACATTAATTTAATCTTTTTGAAAGGTATCTTTATTTATTTATTTATTTATTTATTTATTCTAAACCACATCAGGTGACGATTATTAGGTTAAACGTTAAAGGATACGATTTTATAAGGTAATATTCAGCACTTGAGAAACGGACAGCGACTCTTAAGCACGTAGAGCGCGTTCTCGCGCGTTCATGTTAAGGGCATTTTTGGGAAACGCACGTGGAATTGCAGCGAGCGTTCGTAACCTCGCACGTAGAAAGCGCTCTTAAGAGCTAAGATACATCGTTATTGGGAAACCCAGCCCTGAGTTTCTCAAGCCCTCCGTTTCTCAAGTGCTGAATATTACCTTATAGAATCAGGTCCTTTAACTTTTAACCTAATAATCGTCACCTGATGTGGTTTAGAATAAATAAATAAATAAAGATACCTTTCAAAAAGATTAAATTAATGTTTTTCAGGAGGAGGTAGAGCTAAACAAAGATGTAATTTTCTGACGATTTCTTTAAGCTATATATATATATATATATATATATATATATATATATATATATATATATATATATATATACACACACACAGTCAAACCACAATTTATTCAGACACCTTGAACATTTCATTCATTATTACAGATTATTCACTATAGTCTTTTTTTAATGGTAGGCTAATAAGATATGACAAGATCTCAAATAACACTTTAGCAAAACATGGTCAGGTCAAAGTGTCTGAATAATTTTTGGTTCCAAATGTGTATCAATTTTACTGGTAGTCTACTGTATGAAGAATATTTGGGCATAATATGTTACAGTTTACTTTACTTTGTCATTCTCACTTACATAAATGACTATAGTGTCCTGCATATATATATATATATATATATATATATATATATATATATATATATATATATATATATATATATATATATATATATATATATGTGTGTGTGTGTGTGTGTGTGTGTGTGAAATCAATCAAACTGTGATTCAGTGTTTTTGATGTCCATGTGTTTGCTGAACCACCCAAGGCCTAAGGCCCTATGAAATACTACAGGAATTTTTAAGAGTTCTTCCAAGTGTTTCTGAAGTGACTGACTTTTTTCAACCATAAACATGCAAGTTTAGGGTATATATTAAGGGTGACAGTAGCACATATTATCTACTTCATCTAGCCAATTTCTACAGCTGTACAGACAAATTTTTATGACAGACATGTTTTATCAGCACTATTTATGACATCATGTGTATTTTTATTTTTGTATTTTCTTCCCTTTATTTTCATATTAAACAACAAAGAGTATTTAAGAGGAATACAGTCAAAACCATAGCTGTTATACACATTGCACTTGAATAAAGGTGTAATCTGCCGGTTGTCCTGTAGGTGACCTCATAACTCTGTCTTCTTACGATGCACTTAGAGCTTTACGATTACTCCAGAGCACTCGTAGATCTGCGATCATTTTTTAAGTGCTACTTAAGTTACGATGCTTTTGGGAAACAGACCTTAATATTAAGATCACTCGTACGATCGTTTTTACGATCAACTTAGGCTTACGATGCTTTTGGGAAACGCAGCCCTGGTGGACACACGGCCTTAACGTCACAGCATAGACAAAAAACACAAATATTTGAGATAAATGAACATTGTTTTTGTTCCACAGAGTTTAGAGCTTTTTACAATAGCCTCTAAATTTAGTTTGATCTGAACTTCTTTGTTTAAATTCATCAAGGGTCTTTCTTCAGTTTTTCAGTTCACTGTTCACATCTTGCTTCTACAGCTGCACATCCTGTTTGCACATTTGGTTAAGGACCATAACACAGCTGTGCATAACTTACAGCCACAGTTTATGACTATAGAGGGCACAGAGAGCAGTCGAGCTGCTGCACCCAAGTGTTGGTATCTATCTGCAGATCAGAGTGATGGGCGTGACGAAAGGTCTTTAGGGTGTGGGGTAGGGTGGTTAGGGGTTATTTCTGATGTAGCATTACTAGGTGTTTTCAACTTGAAGTGGTGCTGCGCAGCACACCTATCCAATTTTTCCTTAAGCCGACTGCATTTAGTTACACTAAAAAAGGCTGAAACAAATAATTTCAAATCATAAGGTTGATTTGAAATGCAAAACAAATAAACATTATCTGTCAGTTTTTCTAAATGTGCTGTAAAATTCCTTCATATTATATTTTTAGGCATTCAGGAGAATAACGTAACACTTTATATTTTTAATAGGGCTGCCACTCGTCCCTAAAATACAGGATCATCCCGTATTTACAGGTAGCCTAATATGATGCATCCTGTATCAAATCAATACTGTATTTTACATTGGCCCACACATAGTTGAATAAACACACAAGGATTTTGCAGTGTGGAGAATACCAATAGCAAATATAAAGAAATCAATTTGCTATTTTCAATATACATGCTGCCACTCGGCAATATTATAAGAAAACATGGAATTAGTTTCCACTGCTATGCCGATACTCAGTTATATATTTCATCTACAAATTATCCAATCTGACAGAGTGTGTTAAAGAAGTAAAACATTGGATGACTAGTAATTTTCTTTTATTAAATTCAGATAAGACCTAAGATAGGACCAAATACCTGTACACAGAATCTCTCAGACTACAATTTGCATTTAGAAGGATGTACTGTTACTCCATCCTCGACAGTTAAAGACCTGGGTGTTATATTAGACAGCAACTTGTCCTTGGAAAATATATTTTATATGTCAAAAAATATATTCCACCTCAGAAACATTGCTAAGCTATGGAATATGTTATCTATTTCTGTTGGAGAAAAGTTAGTTCATGCTTTCATGACGTCTCGACTAGATTACTGTAATGCATTACTAACTAACTGGTTGTCCTGCTTCCTCAATAAACAAGCTACAATTAGTACAAAATGCAGCTGCTAGAGTTCTTACTAGGTCAAGAAAATATGATCATATAACACTAGTTTTATCATCTCTACACTGGTTACCCATTAAGTTCCGTATCAATTTATAAAGTATTGCCACTGACCTATAAGGCCCTAAATGGTTTAGCTCCTGTGTACTTAACCGATCTTCTATCGCCCTACAATCCTTCACGATCTTTAAGATCACAAACTCTGGACTTCTGGTTGTACCTTGGATATCTAAGTCCACTAAAGGAGGGAGAGCGTTTTCACATTTGGTTCCTAAACTCTGGAATAGCCTTCCTGATAATGTTCGGGGCTCAGACTCGCTCACCCAGTTTAAATCTAGATTAAAGACGCATCTCTTTAGCCAAGCATTCACATAATGCATCTCATATCAGATCAGTTGCACATGACTATCTTTGCTTAATGTTATGAACAGCAGCTACGCCAATTATTCTCCATCTGCTTTTCTATTTGAGGTGACTAGAGAGTACACTAGAGAGGTGACTAGAGACTAGAGAGCGCCCCCTCTTGCTTTGAGTATGAATGAAACATACATTACATGAGTGTTTAGTGCTCCATAGTGCACACTTGCCCCATTGTGGAAAATAATAATAATAAAAAGTCTTTAAAGAAATTTGAATCAAAGAAATGAGAATCTATAATTTTTTCTCCAAAATTAGCAAACCTTTGGACTAAAAGCAATAGACTTTTCAGGACTCAAGAATATTTTCTCTGTATTTCAAATTTGTACTGCTCACTCACTTTATTTTTCGCAGCAGTGTCTGAAGAAAATTTTCATTAAATGTAAAAAATAATGATAAAATAAAATTACTGTATGATTCTAATTTGCAATGGTAGCTGGAAAATATACAGCTATTCATAAAAATTATTTACTCATAACTGATCTGCCCAATACATTCAAATAAATTTTGCAATTTGGACAAAATAAGTGTTACCATTGTGACATTTTGAATTCAAGTGAAATGTGTAATTTCTATGTCCTAGTGGAACCAACCGTCTTCAAACAGGTTTTCAAAACATGGCTCCCCACTGTACCAACAAACTAGTTGTGATCCAAATGATATACTGCACATTTACAATAAGAACACCGCCATCTAGTGTGTGAATTTAAAAATAGCAGAATCGTCTCAATGAAACATTTTTTATACTGCACAGATCTATTCAATCAGATAGATAGATAGATAAACACATGAAGCCATGCAGACTTCATGAAGAAAGAGAACAAGATACATTTATTTTATTAGTTTATTACATATAGTCTTTTATACTTCCTTTAAGCGGCTCTGTACAGAACATTTTTGTTTAAATTCTCCTCAAAATGACTTTCAATATACTAAACGGGGGAGAGAGCGAAAGGGCAAGTGAACGCCTCCAGCATCCCTTCAAAATAGGCTGACATATGCTTTACAGGAAATGTTTTTTACAGTGACAAATCTCAAACAGAAATCTATCTAGAGTAGACTTTGCATTTCTGACTGAGCCACATGAATTTTGCAATTTTACTTAAAAAAAAAAAAGAGGCAAAACTTACATACTTGTCATGATCACCAATTGGAGTGCCCTATCTAGCCACCAGAGGGCACGCCACCCTGGACCTTTTCCTCACCACTACAGACTACATTTCCATAACCCACTTCCCGGACTCATTATCCCGTCATTGCACCCAGCTGTTTTGTGTTTGTTCATTAGTGTCTGTCTATTTACACCTGATTTGTTTCTGCTTTTGTTATTGAGGTTTCATCTATGTCACTAGTTTCTCTGTCTGGTTTTCTTGTTTTGTTTGGACTGGTGGGGTCTGGTGCTGCCGTCCCGGAGCAGCCCGCTCTCCCTGATACGGCCACGGAGCACCCTTGGTGCGCCCTGCCGCTGCCGCCCGGGCCTTTTGCCCTGCTGCCGCCGCCGCCGCCGCCGCCCAGGCCGTCTGAACCGTTGAAACCCAGCTGGTCTGTTCCTCTAGCACCGCTCTGGCAGTCAGCCTGGACTCCAGACCTGCCGCTGCCCGCCTGGTCAGTTCCTCCAGCTCCCCCCTGGCCTTCAGTTGGGGACTCTGGACCTGGCCCGCCATCCCTCCCCCTGATCCTCCTCCAGTCCACCTCCCTCCTGAGTTTTTGTTTTATATTGTGTGTTGTTGGAGCATCTGGGATCCGCTCCATAGGGAGGGGGTACTGTCATGATCACCAATTGGAGTGCCCTATCTAGCCACCAGAGGGCACTCCACCCCGGACCTTTGCCTCACCACTACAGACTACATTTCCCATAACCCACTTCCCGGACTCATTATCCCGTCATTGCACCCAGCTGTTTTGTGTTTGTTCATTAGTGTCTGTCTATTTATACCTGGTTTGTTTCTGCTTTTGTTAGAGGTTTCATCTGTCACTAGTTTCTCTGTCTGCTTTTCTTGTTTTGTTTGGACTGTTTCTGTGGATTTTGACCCTTGCCTGTCTGGATTACAATTATAGATTACCCCAATAAATTGCTGCATATGGATCTGCCTTGTCTTTGTGAACCTGTGACAATACTCAGATATTTTAAACGCACCATAAATTACCTATTAAATTGCACATTGTAAATATATTGCTTATTTACATCTGAGAATAACACTGACTTCCTGAACACATGATGTCATAAATCACTGAAAGGGTTCAGCTTTATTAAAACGTCACTTGGATGTACAGATTCGGCTGACGGTTTATTGACCACAGCATAAATGGTGTTCTTGGTTTCAGATTTGGGAGGTTTTGGTTCTCGTCTCTGCTAGTGTAACTTTATAACCTTCATTTAAAGTTGTTAAGCTTGTCTTCACCAATTCAAAATTAAGAAAAACTTAATCCAAATTAACCATAATGTCATTTTTAAAGGAACCTCAATTCAGTGAGAGTAGTAATTGTTTAATCTTCAACTGATTCAGAGTCATGATTGGGTGAGGTCTGGTTGGTTTCCATGGTAACATCAGGTTGTTCTGACTCTCCTGTTGTATCATAAACTGTGTGAGGATTCTCTGATTTCTCCAACATCTCAAGTGACTTTTGTGGCTTGATGTTCTCCTGCGGACAGAATGCAATTAAAATGTCAAACTGTTGGTTTGGCTGAAATGAACGGTCAGTGTTCATATACAGACACTAACACAGATATTCCAGGCTTTTATTACAAAAAACTGTACTTTCTGTAGACCTAGAGATTAGTGTTGTAGTCAAGACCACCTAAACCGAGACCAAGACCAGTTTGTGTCGAGATCAAGACTTTGGGGGGTTGTGACCAAGACAAGACCAAGGCAAGGTGACTCCAGACTAGCACTCCTCAAATTCATCTGAAAGATCCACATTTACTGCTTGAGAAATGTTTTATTTTTAATCAATAATTACAGTTAGAATAATAATACATATAGAGCTGTTACCAATCAATCAAAATCACTAATTGAAAAGTTAATCTTTACACTGCAGTTGGAACAGAAGTTGCATCTGAATTGGTACAATTACAAATGCATATATAATGTTGAGATTAATGTTTTAAAAATAAAATTTTGTTTATTGAACATTTGTAAAAAAAATCAATATCATGTTTGCAACTGTGCTCATATTTGAGAAAACAGCCCTCTTTCTTGTGATATTGCTTAAATTATATCATATGTTATAATATAAATATCAAGATCTTATACAAGTACTTTTTTGCAGTCATATCTTGAATTGTGTGGGCATTTGTATTAATTTTGGTAACATTTCTGACACAATCCCTTGTTGATTTCTGACCCGGCAAAACAGTAACAAAATAAATGAAATTAGAAATAAGTTATTGATTGCATTTGAAGCAGAAAGTTTTACATTCAATCTAATTAATGATGTTAACAAAGAAATCAGACAATGCACCTGCAATTTAGTGATATCTTCACAGTTGTGGTCTTGACTGGTCTTGAAATAAAATCCTGAGTCCTTTTAGTCTGAGACCTTTTAGTCTGAGACCAAGACAAGACAGAGACCAAATGCGGAAGAGACCAAGACAAGACCAAGACCTTCAAAAAAATGGTTTTAAGACCGGTCTCAAGACCAAGACTACTAGAGATACAAAACATGCTGCATACTTTCACTTTAGAAAAGAGTCCAAGGAACTTCTTCTGGTACAAAAAAATTAAAAATCCTTGATGTGAATAAAGGCTTTTTAACTTTATTTGTACCAGAAGAAGTTCCTTGGACTCTTTTTTAAATGCAACTAAACATTGATGTTAACACAAGAAACATGTTCTGAGAAGGGCTTAATGAGGGCTTAAATACACTCAAAAAAAAAAAAAAAAAAAAGATTTTTTGATGCTGTTCAGTTAGAATTATTTTAGAATTATTTTAGAACTAATTATAGAATTCAGTTACAATTTATTTTGATTCAACACCATTGTATCAGGTTTCTGGTTTAAATGTGATTGATTCATGTTAAACTGACTTGAAACGATTACTCTTTGACTTAACTTGATGTTTTCATATTGGAATAACATGTTTCAATCAAGTAAACCCAACCAGGACTCAATCAAACAGTATTTTCACTTCCCATCATGCTTTGCAAAGGGGCTGAACTAGGAGTGTAAATGTTGAAATAAAGTGTTATTTTAAGCAGTTTTAAGGAAGATGAGAAAATGGAAAGACTTTTTAATGTTTACTGTTCTATTATGTTGGTATTTAGAAGTTTCTGTTAATTAATAGTTTTGGGGTTACCATTGTGGTGAAGTGTTGCACTTGTGCTTGGGTTGAGGACCTGCCTAGTGATGGGAAGTTCGGATCATTTTACTGACTCGGACTTTTCAGTCTTGTTCAACAAAATGAACGAATTTTTTTTCGAGTCATTTCGTTCATTTTAGCAAAATGTAATGAAAATGTTACGTGTTACTTCCCCAACACATCTACTATGCAAACGTTGATCCCACTACAAACAATACAAAACTACAATGTTATAAGATTCAGAAATGATTAATTCATTACCTGGGTCTTCAGTTTATGACAAGCTGATTAAGCTCACCTCACCTCTTGTCTGACAAGTCTTCGGGTTTAAGTCATTCCTTAATGACGTGACAGGCAGTCCAATGCTAAACCAATGCAGTCTGAGCCGGTAAGAGAATTGATTAGTTCATTTCATGAGTCTTTCGGGTTTTTGAGTCGTTCCTTAAACACGTGACAGACCCATACACTAAGCCAATGCATTCTGAGCCGGAAAGAGAATTGATTAGTTCTCTTCATGAGTCTTTCGGGTTTTTGAGTCGTTCCTTAAACACGTGACAGACCCATACACTAAGCCAATGCATTCTGAGCCGGAAAGAGAATTGATTAGTTCTCTTCATGAGTCTTTCGGGTTTTGAGTCGTTCCTTAATCATGTAACAGACCCATACGCTATTTCTGACATTTCTGTCACTGTTTTTGTTACTGTTTCTTGAGGATCTGTGGTGTGTTATTATAAATAAAGCCCTGTTATAAATAAAATATTGATTAATTTATCTTTTTGACTGTCTATCTGTAAATAAACACTAGGCTATATAATAATATAATAATCCAAGCCTACAATACAAAGTATTTAGTTTGTTCATTTTACTCCAATTTTGAGTTTGCTGTTATAATAATTGCTTTTCCTAGGCAGACTTGACATATTGGTCTAATATATGTATAAGAAGATTGCTCAAAAAGGACATAATGACATAAATTAAAAGCAAATAACATTTTGAATTTGAATTATTAATGTTAGTTTAAAACATCAAGGTTATGATAACTTCAGCTTTAACAGTTGTAACACAAACTCAAACAAAACTGGAGAGTTAACGTTATTTACTAATAAATATAATGTGCTTGGGTCACACAGCATAGTGTATGGTATGTCACGTGATTAAGGAACGACTCAAAAACCCGAAGGACTCATAAAAAGAACTAATCAATTCTCTTTCCGGCTCAGAATGCATTGGTAGCGTATGGGTCTGTCACGTGATTAAGGAACGACTCAAAACCCGAAAGACTCATGAAATGAACTAATCAATTGAATCATCAGGTGAACTACTTCTAGCAGTACAGAACCTGTAGAATATTGCACATGCGCGACTGAACGAATCACCCCCCGAGACGACTCGTTCTTCCCGAGTCACATTAAAGATTCGTTCAAAATGAACGAATCGTTCAAGAACGACACATCACTAGACCTGCCAACAAACTTTCAATTGCTTACATTAAAAAGTAATCATTGAGGTAGTGTTCTGGGTTGCTTTTCCCAAAAGCATTGCAAGCCTATGATGGTTGTATATCCATTGCCATAAATAGACTAATAAACAATTTAAGCTTTACAGTGTTTTTGGTTAAGGTAATTACCCACTGAGCAAATTACGTCCAGAAGATGTCTTTTTGAGGTCTTGTCTCAGGTTGAAAAGACGTCCACTGAGGGGCCAGAATGAAAGATTTTATGACGTCTTTTTTTGACGTCTTCTGGACATCCGATATAGACGAACACGCAGAATCACCAAAGGAGAAAAATCACAATTTTTAAGCCACCATCGTGGAGATGAGTGTTTGCTTTAGTTGGGCTCTTGACACTTGCCTTATTAATATTAGAGTTTGTTTGGGCTGTTTTAACTGAGTCAAAACAGCTAGACAAGCAAAGAGAATTGATCAGGTGTTGGTTATGTTTTCACATAATCATTATTTGACCTGAATCACTGAACTCATGAAGAGCCCAATCTCTGAGTTAGATTTACATTATTGATTACAGCAGCACTGTGATTCTACAGCAGAAGATCAGTTCAGTGATTCAGGTCAACTAATGGTTATGTGAAAACATAACCAACACCTGATCATTTCTCTTTACTTGTCTGGCTGTTATGACTCAGTTAACTGCCCAAACAAACTCTATTATTAATAAGGCAAGGGTCAAGAGCCCAACTAAAGCTAACACTCATCTCCACGATGGTGGCTTAAAAATTTTGATTTTTCTCCTTTGGTGATTCTGCGTGTTCGTCTATATCGGATGTTCAGAAGACGTCAAAAAAAGACGTCATAAAAACTTTCATTCTGGCCCCTCAGTGGACGTCTTTTCAACCTGAGACAAGACCTCAAAAAGACATCTTCTGGACGTAATTTGCTCAGTGGGTAAGGATGAGTCAAATTCCACATCTAGATTTCTAACATAGAACATCACAAAAGTTATATAAATCACAAAATTGAACAAGTAGAATTCATTGTAAAAATCGATGTATATGAAAACAATTTATTTTTTATTTATTTATTGCTTTTAATTTATTTTCCAAAACATTGCAAATTAGTTGGGCTAACACTATTAAATTAAGCTGTGCCCAACCATAGTAAATAAGTTGAATCAACCTTAATAAATTAAGTTGACCCAACGTAAGTACATTAAATTGGAATAACAGAATTGCATAATGCTGAAATAAAGCAACTTAATCATGTGGAATTCCTTTCCATGATTTTTTTATGTTCATTCAAAGAGTTATTTTTTTTGAGTGTACACTGAAACTTTTTCACAAAAAAGGGAACATATGTGAACTAATCAGAAACCATGATACTCCAACAGCTCAGAGGGTCACATGGTGTCATCTTGAAATTACGGTCATTACGACATGGCATGAACACAGCACATCTGATTATTAACTAGAACAGGCCAGCAGTTACAAAGAAAAGCATGAGTAGAAACTAACCAAGACAATGAAACTAAACATGAATGAAACAGAAACTTACATCAACTTCTGCATATGTTTGTTCATTCTGCTGGGTACATGATGTTTAACATAATATCAATTTTCAAGATCACAATATTCAGTGTACAAGCATAGAACATATTCTATATGAACTTTTTGCTCTAAAAATTCTGATGAAAATGTTTCTTATTTCCATCTGGTACTTTCCAAAGGAATATTCAGCATTATATTCAAACTTACAGTATGTTTGTGATGAGCATCTGTGGCAAGACTGAAAAATGATTACAGTAAATTTACTTATAATCATGTAGTCTAATCATAAGTCAGATTTGAAAGCAGAAGTGTTAAGCTTGTTTAGTTAACAAAAACAGGAAATTGGCAAGTCCTGTGGCATTACATGCAAAACTCTATCTAAAAATATTTCAAACAGCATTGTACTGTTTAAATAGTTTTTATAACCTCATGTTAATTGGGAGATTACATGGAATATTTTTATTTCCAAAAATGAAGTACGCAATGCCACATCACAGGACCAAAACTGTGATTACATTGGTGAAAAACTTGAAATACAAGCTTAATTATGTAAATAAGTACGGAAAAACCAGGGAGTGTCCAAAAGACCCTCTTTTATGTGAAACTATACCATTGTGGATTCAGAATCTGTCATTGTCATGCGATTCTAAGGGCCCTGGACAAACGGGGCCCAGATCATATCAGTCAGTATCAGGAATTTTATGGCCGTTTGCCGTATATTTCCATTCAAGATGGAAAGGCTATTAATTCATAAACAATCAACTCATAACTGACAATACAATACAATCAACACTGCCTCCCACTGTACAAACAGACTTACACTATACCATATGTACAACGCCATCTAGTGCAGAAAGGTAGGCTACCTACATATTTAGAGACAATACTTGAATGCTTGAGGTTTACATTTATGCAATAGAAAATGTTTATCAAAAGATGTGTACAGGACTGTGATTTCTTGTAATATACACTTGCAATTAAGCATTATTGTATGTATCTAGCTGCACAAATGAACAAAAAGTGCAAGAACAGTTAAACATATTCAAAACACACCAAGTACAACAGCTGATCTGCAAAGACAAACTTCAGTGGCCTCTATAAATACTACAGAGGACACAATGACACTTTATAGTGCAGCATTGATATTAAAGATGCTTCTATGTGACTCTCCAGGTATGACATGTCCATGGCCTCCCACATCAGATGATTTAAATGTGAGTGCAGCAAAAACTGTTTTGCCCCTCGAACTGTACAGTCTGATTTCCTGGGTTATTGGTGCAACTGAGGAAGCAACACTGGCCCATTATGTTGATATTCCAGATGATTTGAACCTAAAAGTAAAATCTATTTGTCAAGACATTGTTTATTTCGCATCTAAGGGCCGGAGGCAGACTGGAAGATGTTCCTGTATGTCTGCAAGACTTTTTGTACTGATTTTTGTTGGTTCCAAAATTGTGCAAATGTTTCCCAGGAAACAGAGGAAAGAAGTACATGGGATGATGGCTCTGATGATAGTGATGATACTGATGAGTAAAGATGTGCTGTGCATTATTTAGGCTGATTTTAAGATGTAACAAATCTATTGTAGAACTGTTAATTTTTTGTATTATTCATAATTAAGGGGGGTGTGGTCGCATTTTGAGCCATTTCAGCCAACTTAGGCCAAAGTGTGCTGCTTCTTTATGTTTCTGTGATTACACAGTGCCTACTGAAAAATTGAATGTATAATACATCACAGTTTTGCTAAATTTACAATGTGTATGTTTAATTTTGCTTGGTGCCAATCCATGAATTGGAATATAAAATCCATGAGTTTATTTTGAACAAATTTGCCGTATTTCATGGTCTTCATTCACACTTGAGTATATAATTCACAGTACCTGTCTCACAACTTGAGGTGCATGTGTAAAGGTCAGTTTGAGAGAGATTTTGTGTTGCTAAAATGAATATAAATAAAGTTATAAGCAAAACCAGCAGCATAAGATTTTAATTTTTTTTTTTTAATTCACAATTATACACATTTATGGATCGTGACAAAAAACTGCAGGATATTTTGCGGAGAACTTCAACATAAAGTCCATATGCTGTCTATGCAAAAATGCATTTAAAAAGTAGTGCCCAGGTGTGGAAATGAAAATCACTTTCTAGACACTTTTTAATTCGCCTTATGGACTAAATGCTCATAAATGTTGTATTGTGTGTCTATTGAGCACCTGAGGCTGAGAGTTTTGTCTTTACAAAGAACTTTCAGCTGTACATTTGCCCTCATTCACAAACATTGTGGTGATTGAAGTGTTCGAAAAAAATGTTTACAGCAAAGTATGTCGTACTATATACTGATCATAATACAGGTATATTGTGTTTATTCTGTAGCTTAGAAGCCGACTGGTTACTAAGAAGGAGGCAGTCAGTGTCTTGCAGATCTCACACCCAAGGCCTGGCTGCACACTGACTTTCACAGGGTTTGTACTTGTTACATACAATACAATTCCCATATTTTCTTATTTTACATAATTAAGTGGAAGTAATTACCCAAACACTATAATAAGAAATATTACCGAAATGTATCACGTTGTAACAGTCTGATTGAACTTTGTCCCGGTTGTGGAATGTTTGTTATGAAGGTTCAGATGGAAGAAATCATCTAATCGGTGCACAGACCTTATGTGGTGTAGGCCAGCAGATCTGCAACCAGCGGGTGAAGATTCAGCTAAACAAAAAGAGCTTTTCTGTGGAGACTTTGTGAAAGTAAGTTTTACGCATTTTAGGACATTTGACTTAATTTTTCATCTAATAGAATTATATGTGTATGCTGTTCTTTCATTAGCATGTATTTGGATATATTATATGCTGTTAATATGGAAATAATCTGTTTAAATCATAAGACAGATGGCTTTTCTCTGTTTTATAACAATCACTCTTTCTTTTTAAGCTCTTTGTTTTGGGACTGATCTACAGACTGATAAGCATGCTGGAGAGAGAATGAAGCTCTCATCTTTAACAATTAATTGTTCTTTGAATAATGCATAAGTAATTGCAGAGAATATTTGTCTTTCACTTCAATTTTTGATATTTGTATATAGTTTAAAAATTATTTCCAAACACAGAGAGATTGTATTTTTTTGCGTTTTATTTTATAGTTATATTGACAGCTCTAAAAATATTTTTACATTGTGTTATAAGTCAAAATGTTTTTGTTCTATGTGTGGGTTTTGCTCCATGTTGCCAATATTTCTTGCCAATTTTTGGCCTAATCTATGTTCTGTCTAATAGTCTGTGTAGAAATAGTTTACAATAATGGATAGAGATCTGACTTTCTGATAATGACCTAAAGAGACAACTGCTTGGAATAGGACTCTAGTGACACCAAGAGAAGAAGAGCAGTTACTTCCCAAACCTATATGTGTTGTGTATGTATTCTTTAGGGCTTCCAAATAAGCATTTTTATTGTATCAGTTTACATGTTAAACAGCATTCATTTTGCATACAGCATTCAGTTAATGATTTTTTTTTTTTTTTTTTTTTTACATAAATGGTTGGTTTCAGGTTGTCCATGTAGAACATTTAATTAAACATTAAATTAATCATAGACTTTTCAGGACTCAGGAATAATTTCCCCTTTATTTCAGATTTGTACTTTTTGCAGTTTGGACAAAACAAGTGTTATATACTAGTGTTGATTTTTTTGTCAAACCAATCTTCTTCAAACAGGTTTACACTGTACAATATATACACCGCCCATCTAGTGTGTGATTTTAAAAAAGCAGTATTCTCTGAAATGGAGCATTTTTTCTGCACAGACCTATTGTAGTTTAGATAGATAGATTTTCAGTTGATTTAGTTTATTATACACTTGCTACGGCACACAATAATGCTAAATTGCATCTAGCTGCAAAATGAGAAACAATGTAAATATTTTCTGAAAAAAGCTGCATGAACAGTTAAACTCAAGCTTGATTTAAGTTTAAAACATGAAGACAGACTTCATAAAGAAACAGAACAAGATACATTTATTTTATTAGTTTATTACTGTATATTTTTTATACTTCCTTTAGTGCAAGCAGCTCTGTACAGTATATTTTTGTTCACATTCTCATCTAAATTACTTTCAATATAATAAACAGGGGGATGAGAGCAAAAGAGCAAGTAAACGCCCCCAGGGTCCCCTCAAAATAGACTGACAAATGCTTTCCAGGAAGTGGTTTTGTCAGGTGTTGCCTGCAATGCAGTGAAAATCTCTAACGGAAATCTATGTGCTGCTTATTGCTGCTTATATTTTATTTAGAAAAGAGAGACAGAACTTACATACTCAAATATTTCAAACACACCATACATTAGAAAATTGCACATGGTAAATATACTGCTTATTTACATCTGAGAATAACACTGACTTTGAACACATGATGTCAAACATCACTGAATCACTGAAAGGGTTCAGCTTTGTTGAATAGTGACTTTTATTATGTTTTATTCTGATTTTGGATGTACATTTGGATGCTGACGGTTTATTGACCACAGCATAAATGGTGCTTTCACTTTCAGTTTTGGGAGGTTTTGCTCATCTCTGTTAGTGATGCACTCCGAAAAATGAAGAACAAACTTTTATTTAAAACGTTCTTTTCCAACAAATCTTTTAAACATATACAGGTTGTCAGATGGTGGGTAGTTACCCATAGATAAGCATAATAACTTTATCATGTTCAATTAAAGTTGTTCATTTAAGATTATCTTCACCTTTATTCCAAATTAATCCAAATTAACCATGATTTAATTTTTAAGGAAATACAATTCAGTGAGAGTACAGTTTAATCTTCACCTGATTCACAGAGTCATGATTGGGTGAGGTCTGGTTGGTTTCCATGGTAACATCAGGTTGTTCTGACTCTCCTGTAGTATCATACACTGTGTGAGGATTCTCTGATTTCTTCAACATCTCCAGTGACTTTTGTGGCTTGATGTTCTCCTGCAGACACAATGCAATTAAAATGTCAAACTGTTGGTTTGGCTGAAATGAACGGTCAGTGTTCATATACAGACACTAACACAGATACGCCAGGCTTTTATTACAAAAAAACTACTTTCTGTTGACTTAGATATACAACATTCTGCATACTTGCACTTTAGAAAAGCGTCCAAGGCACTTCTTCTGGTACAAAAAAGTTAAAAAGCCTTGATGTGAATAAAGGCTTTTTAACTTTATTTGTACCATTAGAAGTGCCTTGGACTCTTTTCTAAACTACACAACTAAACTTTGACGTTAGCACAAGAAACATGAACTGAGAAAAACTGAGGGCTTAAGTACACTGAAACTGATCATTCACGAAATAGAGAACATGTGTGAACTAATCAGAAACAGTCCAACAGCTCAGAGCGTCACATGGTGTCATCTCGAAATTACGGTCATTACGACATGACGTGAACACAGCACATCTGATGATTAACTAGAACAGGCCAACAGTTACAGAGAAAACCATGACTAGAAACTAATCAAGACAATTAAACTATACATGACCGAAACAGAAACTTACATCAACTTCTGCATATACTGTTTGTTCATTCTGCTGGGTACATGATGTTTAAAATAGAATATCAGTTTTCAAGACCACAATTTTCAGTGTACAAACATAGAACATGTTATACGTATGAACATTTTGCTCTAAAACACTTTTTAAAATTCTGATGAAAATGTTTCTTATTTCCATCTGGAACATTCCAAAGGAATATTCAGTGTTATATTCAAACTTACAGTATGTTTGTGATGAGCATCTGTGGCAAGACTGAGAAATGATTACAGTAAATGTACTTATAATCACGTAATCTAATCATGAGTCAGAAGATTTGAAAGCAGAAGTGTTAAGTTTGTTTAGTTAACAAAAACAGGAAATTGGCAAGTCCTGTGGTATTACATGCAAAACTCTATCTAAATATATTTTAAACAGCATTGTGCTGTTTAAATAGTTTTTATGACCTCATGTTAATTGGGAGATTACATGGAATATTTTTATTTCCAAAAATGAATTACGCAATGCCACATCACAGTTTCACAGTTCACAGGGAAAAAAAGTACTCAGGCCTTGACTGAGATCAGAAAATATCAGTAAATATTATTTTATTATTCAGCAGGTAAATCTGCAAATGGTTTCCATCAAGATGGAAATATACGGCTGTTAATTCATTAACAATCAACCATCATAACTGATGACCCCAATACAATCACAAACACTGTACAAACAGACTTACACTATACAATATGTTCAACGCCATGTAGTGCAGAAAGGTACCTACGTATTTAGAGATAAAACTTGAATGCTTGAGGTTTACATTTATGCAATAGAAAATGTTTATCAAAAGATGTGTACAGGACTGTGATTTCTTGTAATATACACTTGCAATTGAGCATTATTGTCTTAGAATCTAGCTGCACAAATGAACAAAAGGTTAAACAAATTCAAAACATAAGGACAGACTACAAAAAAGACAAAAACAAAGAATATGAACAAGAACAGATACAAGTGAAGAAAAAATGTTAAAGCAATATGTACATGACTTACTGTTATAGACTAACATACTTTCCAGGAAGTGGGTTTTTAGGGGTTGACTGCAAAGGTGTTATGGAATTTCTAACAGAAATCTATGTGAGATTTTGCATTCCTGTCTGAGCCACGTGTGTAACAAATAAAAAATACATTGCTGCTTTATTTTAAAAAGACAGGCAGACTAGTTTAGATTAATTAACAAATTCACCATGAATAATTTCAAACTACAATGTACTTGCTGCTTATTTACACTGAGAACAACAGTGCTTCACTGTTATCTGAATAGTTCCCCAAAAGGAGTTCCTAGAACTAAAATCATTCCTAGTTCCTGCGGTGCAAATCTGGGTACTTCAGCCAATAGTTCTAGGAACTATTCCTCCAGTACAAAAGCCCCTAACAGTTCAGCTTTATTAAATGGCAACTTTTGTTATATTTTATTCCAGTTTTGGATGTACAGATTCATCGCCAGCTGGCTGTTTATTGACTGCAGCATAAATTGTGTGATCAGCTTCAGATTTTGGTTGCTTCTCAATGGTAGAGTAGATAGTGACTGCTGCATTTGGTTGGCTCTTCTCTGTTAGTGTTGCACTCTGAAATAAAGAAGAACAAAGTCAATTGCATTCATTACAACATTTTTCCAACACATCATTTACACATCTACAGGTTCTCATTGCCTGAATGTCAAGACCTTTAAGCCAAATGATTTTTTTTTTTGTAGTAAAATTAGAGTAACAGTTTAATCTTCACCTGATTCACTGAGTCATGATTGGGTGAAGTCTGGTTGGTTTCCATCATAACATCAGGAGATCCATGTTCTCTTACAGTATCATAAATTGAGTAAGGATTTTTTGATTTCTCCAACTTATCCAGTGGCATTTGTGGCTTAATATTTTCCTGCAGACAAAATCCAATCAATATCAGACTCAAGCATGTATTATCAGTGGTTAATGAAGGACAGTAAACTTACACCAACTTTTTCATAGACCGTAGGTTTATTCTGCTGGTCAGGGGTGTATGAATGATCTGAAAAGTGGGGGTAAACATTTTAAATCTCATCAGACTCTCTTCAAATACAATAGATTAAAGGATTTTTATTACAAATCTTTATTATTGAAAGCACAACAACTGAACTTTTAAGAAACATCATTCTAGCATTTTAATTCTAGCATTTAGGACTTTAATAATTAGGGCATCCATACGAATAAAATGTTCATACAAAATATGTTTGTAATTTTTACAGAAAAATACTTTAAAAATGCTACAGTAAAACATGTTAGTTAACAAACATCTTAGTGTTAACAAACATATACGGGTGAAAACCTGTAAATAGCTTAACATCAGATTTTATGTAATTTTCCTGTTAAAAAACTGATTGATGGCCTTTGCAAGTAAAAATTATGAATTACCATATAATTTCCTGTCAAAAAAAAAAAAAAAAAAAAAGTAAAAGGAGATTCCCAGTATTCCCTGCATTACACATCACATATGATTACATTTTTATAAATATTTTTTTTCTTATTCTTAAAGGGTTTAGTTCACCCAAAAATTAAAATTCTGTCATTAATTACTTACCCTCATGTCGTTCGACACCTGTAAGACCTTCGTTCATCTTCGGAACACAAATTAAGATATTTTTGATGAAATCCGATGGCTCAGAAAGGCCTCCATAGCCAGTAATGTCAAGACCCATAAAAGGTACTAAAGACGTCGTTACAAAGTCCATCTCACTACAGTGGTTGTACAATCATTTTATAAAGCGACGAGAATAGTTATTGTGTGAAAAAAATAAAATAAATAACGACTTATATAGAGATGGCCAATTACAAAATACTGCTTCCTGAAGCTTCGAAGCGTTATGAATCAGTGTATCGATTCATGATTCGGATCGCGTGTCAAACCGCCAAACTGCTGAAATCACGTGACTTTGGCGATCTGAATCATGAATCGATACACTGATTCATAACGCTTCGAAGCTTCAGGAAGCAGTGTTTTGAAATGGAGGCCTTTCTGAGCCATCGGATTTCAACAGAAATATCTTAATTTGTGTTCTGAAGATGAACAAAGGTCTTACGGGTGTTGAACGACATGAGGGTAAGTAATTAATGACAGAATTTTCATTTTTGGGTGAACTAACCCTTTTTTAGTTATTGTTTATTTCATTATTTTAGTGTCATGTATATTATGTTTTGTGTTTGTGTGACCCTGTGGACCATCTATATATGTGTATTGACTCATCATGTGACTTTCTATTGTACCACTTATTATTATGGTGGTTATTGGTACATTTTAAGATAAAAAAGGCAGATTTTGGTAGTTAAAGTAGGCATATTAACATTATATCACTTAATGAAATATACGGTTTTAAGCTGTAAAATATACAGGCATCCTGTAAAACTGGAAACATCGTTACAGTATTTTTATGGTAAATTTCTGGCAAGCACAGCTGACAGTTTCTTACTTTAGATTTAATGGGGTGTCACGATCTATAGTGTGAGTGCCCTATCAGCCACTAGAGGGCACTCCATCCCGGACTCTCATTTCCACCCATGCATTCACTACATTTCCCATAAGACACTTCCCTGGACTCATTAACCTCGTTTATTGCACTCAGCTGTTCTGTATTATGTTATTAGTGTCTGTCTATTTATACTGAGTTGTGTCTGTCCTTGGTTGTGGTTCGTTGTATTTTTGTTACGTGCACTTTTTGTTTCTCTGGCTTTTTGTATTGGACTATTTTTGTGGAGTTTAACCTTTGCCTGTGTTTCTGGATTACATGCTTGGAGTTTCCTGTAATAAACATCGCTGCACTTGGATCTTACCATCTTGTTCTTGTGTGCACCGTGACAGAACGAACCACCCTATTAAGATCCAGCAGCATGAGGACCATTCTGGCAGGCACTTGCAGGGAGCGTATGGCACTGCTTGGGGCAGTGATGGCTCTACGCCAGGAGGGAGAAGAGGTAGGATGCTTCGCCACGGTCTTTTGGACGATGGCGGTGGGGCTGAGGTACAACGATGCAGCGCTGAAGGAGATTTTTAATGGCTGCATTGATGATCCTCTACCTCAGTGTGAGATGGAAGGGCTACAGGACTTGGATTTTTGGAGGTTCGCCGCCTATCTCCGCCATCGGGTAGATTGGGCCTCACCAAGTCAACCAGGCAGTGTGCATGCTCCAGATCATGAATCCGTCTCTGAAGTCACAGGGGAGGTGGGCACTGAGCCTCAGCTTCACCCCGGTAGAGGGAGGAGGAGGAGAAGGAAGAAGGCTTCCTTCGGACGTCAAGGCCCGGAGGCCGCTCCAGTCAATGAGCCCGCTCCAGCCAGTGAGTCCTCTCCAGAGCCCGCTCCAGCCAGTGAGTCCTCTCCAGAGCCCGCTCCAGCCAGTGAGTCCGCTCCAGAGCCCGCTCCAGCCAGTGAGTCCGCTCCAGAGCCCGCTCCAGCCAGTGAGTCCGCTCCAGAGCCCGCTCCAGCCAGTGAGTCCACTCCAGAGCCCGCTCCAGCCAGTGAGTCCACTCCAGAGCCCGCTTTAGTTAGAGAGCCCGCTCCAGCCAGTGAGTCCTCTCCAGAGCCCGCTCCAGCCAGTGAGTCCTCTCCAGAGCCCGCTCCAGCCAGTGAGTCCGCTCCAGAGCCCGCTCCAGCCAGTGAGTCCACTCCAGAGCCCGCTTTAGTTAGAGAGTCCACTCCAGCCAGTGAATCCACTCCAGAGCCCGCTCCAGCCAGTGAGTCCGCTCCAGAGCCCGCTCCAGCCAGTGAGTCCGCTCCAGAGCCCGCTCCAGCCAGTGAGTCCGCTCCAGAGCCCGCTCCAGCCAGTGAGTCCGCTCCAGAGCCCGCTCCAGCCAGTGAGTCCACTCCAGAGCCCGCTTCAGTCAGTGAGTCCGCTTCAGTCAGTGAGTCCACTCCAGAGTCCGCTCCAGCCAGTGAGTCCACTCCAGAGCCCGCTCCAGCCAGTGAGTCCACTCCAGAGCCCGCTTCAGTCAGTGAGTCCGCTCCAGTTAGTGAGTCCATTCCAAAGTCCGCTCCAGTTAGTGAGTCCACTCCAGAGCCCGTTCCAGTCAGTGAGTCCACTCCAGTCAGTGAGTCCACTCCAGAGCCCGTTCCAGTCAGTGAGTCCACTCCAGTCAGTGAGTCCACTCCAGAGCCCGCTCCAGTTAGTGAGTCCACTCCAGAGCCCGTTCCAGTCAGTGAGTCCACTCCAGTTAGTGAGTCCACTCCAGAACCCGCTTCAGTCAGTGAGTCCGCTCCAGTCAGTAAGTCCGCTCCAGCCAGTGAGGCCATTTTGGGTAAGCCACCGCCTCACCCTCATAAGTGGAGGAGAAGGAGGAAAAGGGCTTCCTCCATCCTACAAGGCCTGGAGACCACTCTAGTGGTTGATCGTGGGTTCTCCAAGCGCCTTGCCCTGCCGGCGCCACCGAAGCGCCTTGCCCTGCCGGCGCCACCGAAGCGCCTTGCCCTGCCGGCGCCACCGAAGCGCCTTGCCCTGCCGGCGCCACCGAAGCGCCTTGCCCTGCCGGCGCCACCGAAGCGCCTTGCCCTGCCGGCGCCACCGAAGCGCCTTGCCCTGCCGGCGCCACCGAAGCGCCTTGCCCTGCCGTCCCGGAGCAGCCCCAGCCTGAGCACGCGGCCGTCCCGGAGCAGCCCCAGCCTGAGCACGCGGCCGTCCCGGAGCAGCCCCAGCCTGAGCACGCGGCCGTCCCAGAGCAGCCCCAGCCTGAGCACGCGGCCGTCCCAGAGCAGCCCCAGCCTGAGCACGCTGCCGTCCCAGAGCAGCCCCAGCCTGAGCACGCTGCCGTCCCAGAGCAGCCCCAGCCTGAGCACGCTGCCGTCCCAGAGCAGCCCCAGCCTGAGCACGCTGCCGTCCCAGAGAGCCCAGCTGAGCACGCGGCCGTCCCAGAGCAGCCCCAGCCTGAGCACGCGGCCGTCCCAGAGCAGCCCCAGCCTGAGCACGCGGCCGTCCCAGAGCAGCCCCAGCCTGAGCACGCGGCCGTCCCAGAGCAGCCCCAGCCTGAGCACGCGGCCGTCCCAGAGCAGCCCCAGCCTGAGCACGCGGCCGTCCCAGAGCAGCCCCAGCCTGAGCACGCTGCCGTCCCAGAGCAGCCCCAGCCTGAGCACGCGGCCGTCCCAGAGCAGCTTCAGTCTGAGCCCGCTGCCGTCCCTGAGTCCTCCGCTCTCCCTGATACGGCCACGGAGGCCGTCACCGAGCTGTCCGCTCTCCCTGATACGGCCACGGAGGCCGTCACCGAGCTGGCCGCTCTCCCTGATACGGCCACGGAGGCCGTCACCGAGCTGTCCGCTCTCCCTGATACGGCCACGGAGGCCGTCACCGAGCTGGCCGCTCTCCCTGATACGGCCACGGAGGTCGTCACCGAGCTGCTCGTTCTCCCTGATACGGCCACGAAGCACCCTTGGCCAGCTCTGTCGCCGCCGTCCAAGCCTACTGCCCTGCCGCCGTCCAAGCCTTCTGCCCTGCTGCCACCGCCCAGATCTTCTGTCCTGCCGCCATCATCCAAGCCTTCTGCCCTGCCGCCGCCGCCCAGGCTTTCTGCCCTGCCGCCACTGCCCAGGCCATCTGAACCGTTGGAACCAGCCTGGTCAGTTCCTCCGGCACCACCCTGGCAATCAGCCAGGATTCCAGACCCGCTGGAACCAGCCTGGTCAGTTCCTCCAGCGCCACCCTGGCACTCAGCCAGGACTCCAGAACCACTGGAACCAGCCTGGTCGGTTCCCCCAGCGCCACCCTGGCTGCCGGCCAGGACCCCAGGTCTGTTGACACCCGCTTGGTCAGTTCCTCCAGTACTGCCCTGGCTATCAGTTGGGCACCCTGGATCTGGCCCACCATCCCTCCCCCTGATCCTCCTCCTGTCCACCTCCCTCCTGAGTTGTGTTTTTGTTTTGTCTGGTGGAGCGTCTGGTAGCCGCTCCTTTGAGGGGGGGTAATGTCACGATCTATAGTGTGAGTGCCCTATCAGCCACTAGAGGGCACTCCATCCCGGACTCTCATTTCCACCCATGCATTCACTACATTTCCCATAAGACACTTCCCTGGACTCATTAACCTCGTTTATTGCACTCAGCTGTGATGTATTATGTTATTAGTGTCTGTCTATTTATACTGAGTTGTGTCTGTCCTTGGTTGTGGTTCGTTGTATTTTTGTTACGTGCACTTTTTGTTTCTCTGGCTTTTTGTATTGGACTATTTTTGTGGAGTTTAACCTTTGCCTGTGTTTCTGGATTACATGCTTGGAGTTTCCTGTAATAAACATCGCTGCACTTGGATCTTACCATCTTGTTCTTGTGTGCACCGTGACATGGGGTTTTTACAGTGTATTAAATAGAGTTATATAAATAGAAGAGTTCTTTCTGTAAGAAAAACTAAAGAGTTCCAAAAAAATATAAAAAATAAAATAAAATTAAATTAAAAAAAACCCAAAAACAACAAAAAAAAACGATGCCCCTATGAAGTTTAGAATAGAATATCAATGTAAAATGCAGTTTCATATTTCATCCAGCCAAACATTTAATTTGACACACATTTAGTCAATGGTTAAATCTGGAAATGGTCTCCATGCTACAGGAAGTTTTTACATTTTGAAACCTGAACTGATCTGTGAAAAATAGTGAAAGGACTGGCAAAACTGCTTATGGGTCGCATTACATTTTGATGTCAAACTTTATGTAAAGACTGTTTAAGTGTTTTTCTTACTGCTGAAATGCTTAATGGATGCAGCATGAGTTCATAAGCTTTGTGCAAATAAATGATCATTATATGTTTTATAAAATATTTAAAAGGCATTTGACATACAGTACATATGTAAAGTCTTTCATTTTCAGGCAAACGTACTCTTGTGTATAGACGTTCTGTACCTTTTTTTCTCTTGTAGAGACGCCAGCCGATCACTGATGCCAACAAACTCGTTGTCAATAGGCAAATAAGGGGAATAATAAATGAGGGATGTGCTGACTGAAACAAACCAGCTTGTGGTATTTCTAGACATAAAAGATAAGAGCAAAAATAATCACTGAATTTAAACCAACAGGCATTTCAGATCACTGTTTAGTAACATTCTCTCATTCATTTTCTGGGGTATTTTTCCATATGTGAGTATATGGATACAATATGTACCTTGATCAACTGTGCAGAGTTCATTAACCTTCTTTCTGTCAGTCTTCCAGCTCACTGGGTTGCTATGGTTACACATGATGTAGTCGCCACTGCAGTTCAGACTTAGAGTGTAGTTATCAGATGATGTCACTTCTTCTGGAGAACAGCTGCTGCTATTATAGATTGAGCGGATAATAATGTTACTTCCTTTACATGTAAAGCTACAGGGGTCAGAGCTGGACCAGCTTGAGTTTACAGTCAGGACCGGAGCTTCCACTGCATCTGAAACACACATATACTAAAATGTTTAAGACTACATACACAGAGAACTTGCTAGTTTTAAAACTTGAGTAAACCAGGACCAAACATCATCATCATAACTTTTGTTACAGCATTTTGTCGTGCTCTACACAACTGATATTGTTTTTAAATAAAATTGAGTATAATTAACATGATCTTATATGCAGTTACATCATAGATTAAGCAGTACACATCACTCACCTATAACAGATATTCTGTATGTAACAATATTCTTCTCTGAATGTCCACTTGTTCTTGCTGTATAGAGTCCACTGTCTGTCTTCTGCATGTTCTTCAGTGTGAGAGAGAAGGTTTCATTATTGAAATCCACTCTGTCCTTGTAGGAAGGGTGAGGATTTACTTTAACTCCATGTATATTCATAACTATATTCTCAGATTTATCATTTGTCCAGGATAAAACATCAAACTCTGGTAGGTCATATGTCTGTATGTCTAGTTGAACAGAATCTCCCGTCTGCACAAACACAGAGATCTCAGCACTGAACCCTGAGGAGAGAGAAAATAAAACTTTGATTAAAGGACAAAGTTTAGTAACTGTTTGCTAATGGGCTTTGTAGCATACAATACCCAATAGAAGAGAAAAAATTCTCTGTAAAGAAGAGTTGACCAAGTTCAAGATCAAATAAAGACCAACCCAAATCCTCAACCAACTCTACAGACTAACCACCACCATTATAATGATGATCAAATTATATGTACAAGGGCTTATTGGTATTCCATCATAGAATCTCATTATGTGATGTAATCTGGTTATTTCACCTTTAAATTACCCTTATTTGTGAACACTGATTTTTGCTGCATAACAAATCAGTTAAATCGCATTAAATCCTGGCAACATTTAAATGAAACATTTTTGAAGTGAAGCCAAAATAATTTCAATAAGACTCAATTAATCTGTCAAATAAGACTGCCAAATAAACAAAAACAAAGTGAAACTAAACTAAGAATTAAAAGTTAATTCCAGAAAAAATCTTAAAACCTCCTTTCCTTTCACAGTGATTGTCACCAGAAGAAAAATCATTAATCAAAGGGTTTTTTTTTTTTTTATCATAGTAAAAAGATTAAATTTCATACCTGTGTTAAGAAGAGAAATGAACACGAGCAGCCTAAACGCCATTGTAGCAAACAGAAATGCCCATGCGGGTCTTTTGATAAAGGAAGTTATAATACGCTAAGTTATGTGACTTCAGCCTCAACCACAGGTGGAGAGAAACTGTCATCATTTCCTGAGAGATCATCAAAATCCGATTAGCTCTTGTGCTCATTCAAATCATGATCGCAAGGGGATTACTGTAACAGGCAAAGTGCAAATTTGATACATTTTGTTAAAACACTTTGTGTCTTTTGAGCTCATGTGAGAAGAAATTCACCCCTAAAGATTTATAAAGTCAAAGATGACCCAGAACAACACAGCAAAGTTAAACAACAAAAAATGTTGTAATATTTTAGATAAATTAACATTGTTTTTGTTCAGCAGGGTTTATAGCTTTTCCTAAACCCTGTAAATGTAGTTTGTTTGAAGGGTTGTATATTTCACTCTAACTTTCTTTTAAATTCACCAAGGGTCTTTCTTCAGTGTTCCTCTTCACTGTTCACCTCATGTCTCACTTCTTTACACCTGCACATATCCTGTTTGCACATTTGGTTAAGGACCCAAACTACACCAACACACAACAAGTCTTAACAGGCACAGTTTATTAATATACAGATATAAAAACTGCTATATAAAAATGAGAAACTTGGATGTTTATTCACAATCTATCAGACCTAAATATTTTCACAATACTTATGAGCAACTGAATTTTTTATCTATATATATATATATATGCATAATTGTCATGTCAAACCTGTCTCTGCTTTTGTAACATCTTAGGACTCTTAGTTTGCATTTGTCTCCCTGGTTTCACTTCCTGTGTTTACTTCCTGTGTCTCATTAGTTAACCCATTTATATCAACGTTTTTAGCCCCTCATTACTTTTGAGTGGGCTCGTGGGCTAGAGAGGACTCTGGAGCAGACTCGGGCTGGAGCCATCACTGGACTTTAGTTAGGGGCTTGAGCAGACACTGGAGTGGATTCAGGGGCTGGAGAAGACACTGGAGTGGACCTAAGACATCCCCTTATACTCCATAATATGCCTAAAGGCACAAGTGTAGTGGCCATAGCGGCTAAGGGGTCAGGCATGGCGACCATCTTGGAACGAGACCCTGGCGTGGCGGCCATCTTGGGAATAGGCTCAGGAGTGGTGGCCATCTTGGGACGAGGCTCAGGAGTGGCGGCCATCTTGGGAAGAGGCTCAGGAGTGGTGGCCATCTTGGGAAGAGGCTCAGGAGTGGCGGCCATCACGGGAAGAGGGTCTGGAATGGTAGCCATCTTGGGACGAGACAAAGACTATAGAATAACACAAAATGTGTCACTCGTATTGTTTTGAATGGGAGAAATTGAAACGCGCAATATGGCAGAATAAGTCCCGCCTTCTAAATAAAAGACAATCGCTGACTGGTAAAGTCATTGCGTCACTGCAGCGGCCGTTAGAAGCTCCGATTCCTATAGCAACAGTCAGATACGCGCCTCTGAAATGAGGCACAAGAGACGTGCATTTATTACTGTAACTGTGATGATTTTGTTACATTAAAAAATAGATAAACAATTCTCTTCTAAGTCAACATTTATTATTTCAATAAACAGTAGACTAGGTCTACTAATAATCACCCACAGAGTACAACTCCTTTACGTGATCATGAACACTTTATTTCGAATAACCAGTTAAAATGGATACAGCTTTTCATTGTCAACACATAATCACATCAAGTGGTCCCTGAGATTCCAACATAGCATCAGAGTGCAACAGTCGGTTCCGGAAGTAAAAACTCCATTAAAATTCTCCATAAGAAAACTGATTTGTAACAATAAATTCTCAACCTTTAAAGACAGATGAGCTACAGCTTCATCTACATAATATGCTTTTTTTGTTGAAGCCATCTCTTCACATTAATTCAACTTATATTTTAAAATAATCATGTTTAACAGCAGAATTTGTGAAGAAAAAAAACTTCTGTAACCAATGCCACTCTATTACATACTTCAACACATTCAAATAAAGTTATATTTAGGAAGATGTTTATTAAAAATTGTGTGAAGCTTAAATAAAATATGAGCATTTCATAATAAAATTCTATTTACTAAAACTAACCATTTAGCTTGATAACTGTCAAACAATAAAGTCTTAAATATATTTTCCTTGCATTTTATATGCAATATTTCTGCTATTCTGCTATTAAAGTGACTGCTCAACCAAACTTTCGCGAAACCATACATACTATAGTAAAACAGTGTGTGACAAAAGATGTATGCATATGTCTGAATTTACAGTGCTTATAAAAGATAAAAAAGTGGGGGATTTGTGAAATCAACTGATGCTGGTAGGTCACACAATGATGAATGTAGTAGCCTACATCAAGATTACATACTACACATTCATACTACAAACCCGATTCCAAAAAAGTTGGGACACTGTACAAATTGTGAATAAAAACAGAATGCAATGATGTGGAAGTTTCAAATTTCAATATTTTATTCAGAATACAACATAGATGACATATCAAATGTTTAAACTGAGAAAATGTATCATTTTAAGGGAAAAATAAGTTGATTTTAAATTTCATAGCATCAACACATCTCAAAAAAGTTGGGACAAGGCCATGTTTACCACTGTGTGGCATCCCCTCTTCTTTTTATAACAGTCTGCAAATGTCTGGGGACTGAGGAGACAAGTTGCTCAAGTTTAGGAATAGGAATGTTGCCCCATTCTTGTCTGATACAGGCTTCTAGTTGCTCAACTGTCTTAGGTCTTCTTTGTCGCATCTTCCTCTTTATGATGCACCACATGTTTTCTATGGGTGAAAGATCTGGACTGCAGGCTGGCCATTTCAGTACCCGGATCCTTCTTCTACACAGCCATGATGTTGTAATTGATGCAGTATGTGGTCTGGCATTGTCATGTTGGAAAATGCAAGGTCTTCCCTGAAAGAGACGACGTTTGGATGGGAGCATATGTTGTTCTAGAACTTGGATATACCTTTCAGCATTGATGGTGCCTTTCCAGATGCGTAAGCTGCCCATGCCACATGCACTCATGCAACCCCATACCATCAGAGATGCAGGCTTCTGAACTGAGCGCTGATAACAACTTGGGTTGTCCTTGTCCTCTTTAGTCCAGATGACATGGCGTCCCAGTTTTCCAAAAAGAACTTCAAATTTTGATTCGTCTGACCACAGAACAGTTTTCCACTTTGCCACAGTCCATTTTAAATGAGCCTTGGCCCAGAGAAAACGCCTGCGCTTCTGGATCATGTTTAGATATGGCTTCTTTTTTGACCTATAGAATTTTAGCTGGCAACGGCGAATGGCACGGTGGATTGTGTTCACGACAATGTTTTCTGGAAGTATTCCTGAGCCCATGTTGTGATTTCCATTACAGTAGCATTCCTGTATGTGATGCAGTGCCGTCTAAGGGCCCGAAGATCACGGGCATCCAGTATGGTTTTCCGGCCTTGACCCTTACGCACAGAGATTGTTCCAGATTCTCTGAATCTTTGTAAGATATTATGCACTGTAGATGATGATAACTTCAAACCCTTTGCAATTTTTCTCTGAGAAACTCCTTTCTGATATTGCTCCTCTATTTTTCGCCGCAGCACTGGGGGGATTGGTGATCCTCTGCCCATCTTGACTTCTGAGAGACACTGCCACTCTGAGAGGCTTTTTTTATACCCAATCATGTTGCCAATTGACCTAATAAATTGCAAATTGGTCCTCCAGCTGTTCCTTATGTGTACATTTAACTTTTCCGGCCTCTTATTGCTACCTGTCCCAACTTTTTTGGAATGTGTAGCTCTCATGAAATCCAAAATGAGCCAATATTTGGCAAGACATTTCAAAATGTCTCACTTTCAACATTTGATATGTTATCTATATTCTATTGTGAATAAAATATAAGTTTATGAGATTTATAAATTATTGCATTCCTTTTTTATTCACAATTTGTACAGTGTCCCAACTTTTTTGGAATTGGGTTTGTATATAGAACATACTTTTTCTGTTTTATTATTTATTTAAAATAAGTACTTACTCAAGAGAGTAGGTGATTTGGCCGTTATGAATCTGAAATGGTTCAAGTGTGTGTGCTGTTGACTCGAAAACCGTTCAGACAGATTCAGGGGCTGTTTACACGACACCGTTTTCACTACTAATTTTGAACATGGAGGAAAGTCTAAATATCCCTAAACAGCAAAAACAGAATTTATTATTAATAAATGCTGTTTATTATTTATTATTATTTGCTATTATCATATTATATGCTATTATTATTTAAACAGCACATATATTTTTGTAGAAATGTGTTACATATAAACTGAAAATACACAGTTGCTTGTCATAGAAAAGCAATAGGAAGATGTGTAAGAATGTGTGGTGTTAGGAGAAGACATACTGTAACAGAATATGTAAAAATGAACAAGCAACTGTGAATTCAGTTGACATATAACGCATTTCTACAAAAATACATGTGCTGTTTAAATAAAAATGTTTGGTCCCACTTTATATTAGGTGTCTTTAACTACTTTGTACTAACATTTACTGTAAATGAATCATATGATACAATGCACTTATTGTGTACATGTGTTTACATTGTACCTATTTTAAACAGACTAACAGTAACATTTAACACACACTGAGGTGCACTGAAACGGGACTCCGGTGATGAAGTCTTCGTAAAGGTAGACAAAAGTCATCACATCAGGAAAAAGATTCTGAAGTGTGCGTACAATATAGTCTTTACTCTCCCACAAGGTCACGAGAGATGGTTTGTGAATGGCAATGAAGCAACGCAACTGAACTAACACTGGTGGGTCACATGATAATGTCAACATGGCGAATACTTCTGGATTACATTTATACTACACACATTCATACTATATAGAACATACCTTTTAAGCAGTTGGAAAGTTAGTATTCAAAATAAATCCCTAATCATCATAAGAATATGTGAAACACAGAAAGGGCTTCCAAGGCAGAACCATTACAGTTATTATTTAGAGATCATGATCAAGCTGTGCATGCTAAATAATTGAACATACAGTATGCTGTATATATCAAACTTGATTTTTTCTGAAGTCAGTTTTATCGCTTTGTTTTTATTTTCTGAAACACTATATTTTACCACTTTAGTACAACCAGAATTCTGGAAAAGCTGGGACTTTTTTTTTTTTTTAAATTTAAATAAAATGAAAACTAAAAGACTTTCAAATCACATGAGCCAATATTTTATTTACAATAGAACATAGATAACATAACAAATGTTTAAACAGATAAATTTTACAATTGTATGCCCAAAATGAGCTAATTTCAAATTTGATGCCTGCTACAGGTCTCAAAATAGTTGGGACGGGGTCATGTTTACCATGTTTACCATGTTTACCATTACCATGTTTTACCACTTAGCATCTACTCTTCTTTTCAAAACAGTTTGAAGATGTCTGGGCATCATGGTTATGAGTTTCTGGAGTTTTGGTGTTGGAATTTGGTCCCATTCTTGCCTGATATAGGTTTCCAGCTGCTGAAGAGATTGTGGTCGTCTTTCGTTTAATGATGCGGCAAATGTTCTCAATAGGTGAAAGATCTGGACTGCAGGCAGGCCAATTCAGCACCTGGACTCTTCTACAACGAAGCTATGCTGTTGTAATAGCTGCAGTATGTGGTTTTGCATTGTCTTGCTGAAATACACAAGGCCTTTCCTGAAATAGACGTTGTCTGGAGGGGAGACGTTGTCTGGTCTGGGTTGCTCTAAAACCTTTATATACCTTTCAGCATTCATAGTGCCTTCCAAAACATGCAACCTGCCCATACCGTATGCACTTGTGCACCCCATACCATCAGAGATGCTGGCTTTTGAACTGAATGCTGATAACACGCTGGAAGGTCTCCCTCCTCTTTAGCCCGGAGGACACGGCATCCGTGATTTCCAAGAAGAATGTCAAATTTGGACTCATCTGACAGTAGAACACTTTTCCACTTTGAAACAGTCCATTTTAAATGAGCTTTGTCTGAATTTACAGTGCTTATTAAATGAGCATATGTCTGAATTTACAGTGCTTATAAAAGATAAAAAAGTGGGGGATTTGTGAAATCAACTGATGCTGGTAGGTCACACAATAATGATGAATGTAGTAGCCTATATCGAGATTACATTCATACTACACATTCATACTATATAGAACATACTTTTTCTGTTTTATTATTTATTTAAAATAAGTTCTTACTCAAGAGAGTATGTAATTTGGCCGTTATGAATCTGAAATCTGAATGAATCTTCAGGGGCTGTTTACACAACACCGTTTTCACTACACTTTTCCACTTTGAAACAGTCCATTTTAAATGAGCTTTGGTCCACAGGACACGACGGCGCTTCTGGACCATGTTCACATATGGCTTCCTTTTTGCATGATAGAGCTTTAGTTGGCATCTGCAGATGGCATGGTGGATTGTGTTTACCGACAGTGAGGGCCCATTTAGTAATGTGATTGACACAATCAAGCCGATGAGTGATGCAGTGTCGTCTGAGGTCCCAAAGACACGGGCATCCAATAAAGGTCTTTGGCCTTGTCCCTTACGCACAGAGATTTCTCCAGTTTCTCTGAATCTTTTGATGATGTTATGCACTGTAGATGATGAGATTTGCAAAGTCTTTGCAATTTTACATTGAGGAACATTGTTTTCAACAATCTTTTTACCAACTGTTTCACAGATTGGAGAGCAAACAACTCTGCCTCTCTAAGACATCCCTTTTATAGCTAATCATGTTACAGACCTGATATCAATTAACTTAATTAGTTGCTAGATGTTCTCCCAGATTAATTTTTTCAAAATTTCTTTCTTTTTCAGCCATTTGTTGACCCTGTGCCAACTTTTTTGGGACCTGTAGCAGGCATCGAATTTGAAATTAGTGGATAAAAGTGTAAAATTTCTCTGTTTAAACATTTGTTATGTTATCTATGTTCTATTTGTCACAGCAAAGGGTCTGAATACTTAGGACCATGTGATATTTCAGTTTTTCTTTTTTAATAAATCTGCAAAAATGTCAACAATTCTGTGTTTTTCTGTCAATATGGGGTGCTGTGTGTACATTAATGAGGAAAAAAAATATGAACTTAAATGATTTTAGCAAATGGCTGCAATATAACAAAGAGTGAAAAATTTGAGGGGGTCTGAATACTTTCCGTACCCACTGTATATTGTTTCAAAGCAGCTTTAGAGTGATAACAGGAAATATGATGCATTTTGGCTGTTGTTCAGCTTAAGTCAGTTAAGTGTTGATTCAGTTCAGTTGTAAAGATCATCAGTTATTGAATAAGTTTCAGTTAGGGTTAGGGTTAGGGTTAACCCTAACCCTTCAATTCACACAAAATAAAACTGTATACAGCAGTTACTCCAGTCCATAAGCCTTTTTAAAAAAGATATGTCTTAAGTAAAGATTTAAGAACCTGTACTCATGTACTCAAGCTAAAAGGCAAGTTATTCCACAACTGGGGTGCTGTCACTGAAAATGCACGATCCGCCTTAAGCTTTAAGTGTGTTTTGGGAACTGACAGCAACAGTGTTTTATGACCTTAAAGGCCTATTGGTCTCATGATAGGAGAGAAGATCTGATAAGTAGTTTGGAGCCAAGCCAGTCAAGGACTTATAGACAAACAATAATACCTTGAACTGGATTCTATAGTCAATGGTGGGCCAGTGCAAACTAACCAAAACAGGTGTAATATTTTCCCTCTTCCTTGTCCCTGTTAAAAATTTCGCTGCAGCATTCTGGACCAACTGCAGGTGAGACAAACATGATTGAGTGAAATGAATGCGTGGATAATGGTTTCTAAGTCCCTGAATGAAAGAAAAGTTTTAATTTTGGCAGTCATCCTGAGCTGGAAAAAAGCTGATTTGACAACTGAGTTTATTTGTTTGTCAAACTTAAGTGCCGGGTCAAAAATATCTCCCAAATTTCTTGCGTAGGTACATACAGTGTTAGTTATAGGACCCAAAGTTTTTGAGAGTATATTGGCAGAATCCGGATGTCCAAAAACTAATACAAACCTGATTCCAAAAAAGTTGGGACACTGAACAAATTGTGAATAAAAACAGAATGCAATGATGTGGAAGTTTCAAATTTCAATATTTTATTCAGAATACAACATAGATGACATATCAAATGTTTAAACTGAGAAAATGTATCATTTTAAGGGAAAAATAAGTTGATTTTAAATTTCATGGGATCAACACATCTCAAAAAAGTTGGGACAAGGCCATGTTTACCACTGTGTGGCATCCCCTCTTCTTTTTATAACAGTCTGCAAATGTCTGGGGACTGAGGAGACAAGTTGCTCAAGTTTAGGAATAGGAATGTTGTCCCATTCTTGTCTAATACAGGCTTCTAGTTGCTCAACTGTCTTAGGTCTCCTTTGTCACATCTTCCTCTTTATGATGCGCCAAATGTTTTCTATGGGTGAAAGATCTGGACTGCAGGCCGGCCTTGACCCTTACACACAGAGATTGTTCCAGATTCTCTGAATCTTTGGATGATATTATGCACTGTAGATGATGAGAACTTCAAACTCTTTGCAATTTTTCTCTGAGAAACTCCTTTCTGATATTGCTTCTGATATGCTACTATTTTTCACCACAGCATTGGGGGAATTGGTGATCCTCTGCCCATCTTGACTTCTGAGAGACACTGCCACTCTGAGAGGCTCTTTTTATACCCAATCATGTTGCCAATTGACCTAATAAGTTGCAAATTGATCCTCCAGCTGTTCCTTATATGTACATTTAACTTTTCTGGCCTCTTATTGCTACCTGTCCCAACTTTTTTGGAATGTGTAGCTCTAATGAAATCCAAAATGAGCCAATATTTGGCATGACATTTCAAAATGTCTCACTTTCAACATTTGATATGTTACCTATATTCTATTGTGAATAAAATATAAGTTTATTTTATTTGTAAATTATTGCATTCCTTTTTTATTCACAATTTGTACAGTGTCCCAACTTTTTTGGAATCGGGTTTGTAGTTAATTTCATCTAAAAAGCAGTTCTGTAAAAAATTATGTCATATACAGTGGTGATCAGAATTATTGGCACTCTTGGTAAATATGATCAAAGATGACTGTAAAAATAAATCTGCATTGTTTATCCTTTTGATCTTTAATTAATAAAATTAGCAAAAATCTAATCTTTCACTGAAGTAAAATAATTTATTTAATAAAAGATCAAAAGGATAAACAATGCTGATTTATTTTTACAAGCTTCTTTGTTCATATTTACCAAGGGTGCCAGTAATTCTGAGCACCACTGTATATGAGGGTTTTACTCCATGTTGCCAATATTTCTTGACAATTTTTGGCCTAATCTATGTTCTGTCTAATAGTCTGTGTAGAAACTGTTTATTGTTATGGATAGATATTTGACTAAGAATGACCTAAAGAGACAACTTCTCAGAATGGGACTGACACCAAGAGAAGAGGAGCAGTTACTGATTGGCAAACCAATATGACGCCTATTCCTGTGTGTAAATTTAAGAACTGAGTTGTGTATGTATTCTTTAGGACTTCCAAATTAACGTGTAAACTGATATTATTAAAATGTTTAACAGCATTCATTTTACATTTAGCATTTAGCATTTGGTTAATGATACACACACACACATATATATATATATACATATAAATGCTTTATATAAACAAATGTTGTTCCGTAAGTTGAAAAGGGAAGGCGTAGGACATACAGCATAAGCTTTTTGAAGAATACGAAAGTACGGTTTTGGCGGAAGCACTTGGAAGGCGATCATTTGGTTATACAAAGCATATACATTTACATCTTTTTAAAGCCCTTTGAAGCTGCACTGAAACTATAATTTTGACCTTCAACCATTTGGAAGCCATTGTCCACTATAAGGATAACAATCCTGGAATGTTTTCATCAAAAATCTTAATTTATTTTCGACTGAAGAAAGAAAGACATGAACATCTTGGATGACATGGGGTTGAGTAAATTATCAGGAAAAATTCATTTGAAAGTGAACTAATTCTTTAACAAAAATTTTGAAGTCCTAAATTTAGGACTGACATGCCCATTATTCTTAAGAGTTTCTCCTAAAGCGGCAAGTTAGGAGCTACTTTTAGCCTTAGGATGTTTTGTAAATACAGCCCCTGAATTTTACATTGGTACAATAGAAAATGTTTAAAAAAAGAGCACACACGTTATAAAGCAATATGTACAGGACTCTGAATGGAACTTCTTCCATTGATATGTAATACCAAGACATTCAATAATGCTAAATTGCATTTAGCTGGAAAAATGATTGAAAAATATATTATTTACAATTAAATACAAGCTTGACTTAATTTCAAAACATGCTGACAAACTAAAATAAAACCAAAACAATGATTTTGTAAAAATAAAGAACATTTATTTTTATACTTCCTTTATTGCAAAGTGGGTACAGTACATTTTTGTTTACATTCTCTTCAAAAAATGACTTTCAAAATACTAAATTGTGCATTTCAGAGGCATGCGAGTGAATGAGAAAATGAAAGCCCCCAGCGTCCTTTCAAAATAGCCTGACATATAGGCTTTTCAGGAAGTGGTTTTGTCGGGTGTTGTCTGGCAAATCTCTAACAGAAATCTACAGAAACTTTGTGAGACTTTGCACGTCTGAGCCATGTGTATAACAATTCTGAAATTTTATATTAAAAAATACATTCACTGCTGTTTTTATTTATTATTATCATTATTTAAAAAAAAAAAGAATTTACATTTTAAAATATTTCAAACACAATAAATTAACTAGCACATTGTAAATATTTACACCAACTTTTCTTAACAATTGACATCCTATATCACCTATCACTTATATCATTTTTATTATTTTATTCTGGTTTTGGATGTACAGATTCATAGGGAGACCGTGGTTTACTGACCATAGCATAAATGGTGTGATCAGAGTCAGATTTGGGAGTTTTTGTTTGCTTCTGAATGGCACAGTAGATAGTGACTGGTGCATTTGGCTTGCTCATCTCTGTTAGTGATGCACCCTGAAAAACGACATACAAAAATTCATTTTTAATTTTTTTTCCCAACAAATCATTTAAACACCTACAGACTGTCATTTGGTGAATACTGTAGTTCCAACACCCCCCCCCCCCCCCCCCCCCCCCAAAAAAAAATAAATAAAATAAAACAAAACAAACAATAACAACAACAACAACAACTACAACAAAAATGGTATTATAACTTTATCATATTCAGTTAATGTTATTCAGTTTAGCTTGTCTTCACCTTTATTCCAAATTAAGACATTTAATCCAAATTAACTATCATTTCATTTTTAAAATTAAATGTAATATAGTCAGATTACAGTAATTGTTTAATCTTCACCTGATTCACAGAGTCATGATTGGGTGAGGTGTGGTTGGTTTCCCCGGTAACATCAGGTTGTCCTGAATCTCCTGCAACATCAAACACTGAGTGGGGTTTCTCTGATTTCTTTAAGATCTCCAGTGACTTTTGTGGCTTGATGTTCTCCTGCAAAAACAATACAATTAAAATGTCAAACTGCAGATTTTACTGAAATGAGCAGGCAGTGCTCATATACAGACACTAAGGGATACAGGATTTCATTACCAAAAACTACTTTGTGTAACAAAACATGCGTATGGACAGGTTTAAACTTAGAGCAGTGATGTTTAAATGGTGGACCGCGGTCCAGTTCTGGATCTCGGCTTATTAGTTCCATCCGTGGGACATAATTGACCCTTCGCAAAGACCAGCCCCCCATTAGTTACTGTTGCTTTGTCCGACAAGCCATGGCTCTGTCACGCCACACAGAGTGTAAAATACATCACGGAGCAAAGAGGACACTGACAACACGTCCACAGACAAGACAGAGCAGGTTACTTATGATATTAAACAAAGTCTCAGCTTTCAAACTGTGTAATTTTTTAAAGAAATGCGAACAATAAAAAACGTTTTGTGGCTCTTTAATGTGTGTGACAGACTGCTGTAGTGCCTCAGCTCAAGCAGCTTGTGAACCGATCATCTATTCTTACTAATATATAATTTAATTTATAGCATCGAATAAACATGAATGAACAAGAGAATGAATGTTGTTTCAATCGTGGAAAGACGTCAGTACACACCATTTTTCAAGTTCAAGTCCACCGAGGTTAATCTTCTAACTCCTGACTGCTTTGTCGGACAAAATGGCAGATTCGGCATTATGATGGTTAGATTGCTTGTCAATCAAACTCCCCGCGAAGGGTCAATTGCGCTATTTACAGTTTCTACAGTTTAAAGTGAGCAGCGCGTCAATACAACAGAGCGGTTCAAGCGCTCAGGGTCGTTTCTATAATCTTTTTATCTAGAGCCAAACACGCTTCATTTAAACTCTTTCCACTCCATCCGCGTTGCTTTCTTTCGATAAAGACGTAAAGTGCCAGCTGCAGATAACGACTACTCCTGTTGTGCGCATCATTAAACACACACGTTCACTAACAGAAGAACTGGGGCCATATTCACAAAACATCTTAAGGCGAAAAGTAGCTCCTAAATCGCAGATTTAAGAGAAACTCTTAAAAATAATTGCAGTGTCAGTCCTAATTTTAGGAGTCCTACATTTTTGCTCTAACAGTATTTCACAAAGCATTTTAGCACTAAAACTAGCTCCTAAATCTGTGAAATGTTAGGAGTAGTCAAGAGGAATCCTAAATCACTAAGACCAAATCACAAACAATCCTAATCCACCTAAAGACACTGAACACCATGAGACAATAGTGATAGAGCCTTAGCTGCTGAACTTTTTCTTTATAAATGCAATACATTTTGATTTATAGATTTGAATCTACGATTAGGCGCCAAAAATAAATCTTTAACAAATAAATAAATATTGTCTGATTACCTGTGGCAGTGGTTTTCATGAGTTCACACTTACAAATGATTGTATAGAGTAATAAAATATATAATAAGCGTATCTGTCCAAGGGAATCGAGGGCTCCGAGCTTGGAATTTATCCCAAACCCAATGTTCTCCCCATATCCCCAGCCGAGAGTGAGGGACAGGATGGCGGAGGGATGCAGAAAACTGTCAAAGTAACTATAGGCGAATCGACTCTCGTCTGTGTATTTATTCCTCTTCTCGAGCTGATTAGAAAGACTGTTTGAATGTGTTCCTCCCAAACTTTGTTTATAAAACATAATTTGTCGCTTGAATTCTGCATTCTCTTGAAATGCAGACATCCAAGAGGTGGACAATTAACTGTACATAGCCTACAGTTTAATTAGTGACACTTAGCCTACATTTTAAAACCTTTATTTGAATATGGCAACATTTGTATTTTAAAACCTTTATTTTAATATGGAAACATGACACCTCATTCTACAATATTTCTATGATTAAATCACTGACTCCTCCCCCATCAGCCAATGCGTGCATAGTTCATAGCAACAAGGTCAACCCCGCCCTTACTCTTAGCTTAAAGGTCTTGTTCTTCGTGATCCCATGTTTCAAACTTTAGTTAGTGTGTAATGTTGTTGTTAGAGTATAAATAAAATCTGTAAAATTTTAAAGCTCAAAGTTCAATGCCAAGCGAGATATTTTATTTAACAGAAGTCGCCTACATCGAATGGCCAGTTTGGACTACATCCTTCTACTTCCTTCTTTAATGACGTCACTAAAACAGTTTTTTGACTAACCTCCGCCCACAGGAATACACAAGAGTTGCGTTTGTAGAGTGTGTTTGTCGCCATGTCGTCGAAACGCTGTTATTTTCATCCCGCAGTCCAATCACCGGGTCTGATTCTGGCTCAAATTGATAGGGTAAAATTAAAGACATGTTTACAATAACACTGAGCGCGTGCATCTCCACGTTATGGTAAGAGGCGTGACCGGGTAAGGAGCGCTAAGCTGCTGTCGAATCACAACACAGGAACCGCTGGCACAATCAGAACTCGTTACGTATTTCTGAAGGAGGGACTTCATAGAACAAGGAAGTCATCAGCCCGTTTTTATGACAGTGGAAACAGCGGTATACAGATAAGTAAATTATGTGAAAAATACTGTGTTTTTTTACACGCGAAACATGAACACATGTTATATTGCACACTATAAACACAATCAAAGCTTCAAAAAACCACGAAAAACGGGACCTTTAAGACTTCAGTCTATTCCTTAGTAAAAGTTGGTCTCAGCAGCTTTGTGAATAGGTTTTAAGAGAAAACTCTTAGCTAAGAACTTTTACTGCTATTTAGGAGAACTCTTAGTGGTAAGATAAAATGTTTTGGGAATACAGCCCCAGACCAAGGCAGTTATTTGTGGATTTCACCACCTTCGTGGAGTGGGTACTGGTAAATAACAACTCGCCATTTACCATTGGCCCTGCTGAAGATGACAGCATTACCAGTCCCATTCCACCATTGCCAGAGACCAGCCATCCACCACTGACCGCAACCGGCACGATGGAGTTTCCTGTGCCAACCACAGACCATGGAGACCGGTCTGCCACTATTGACAAAGAGTATAGAACCCAAGAGGCGACACTCTGATACTTTTTGGGTAACAGCCACCATTATGGGGCGAAAACTGGACCATAGAATCCTTCCCATCTTACACACCCAAAATCGGCGAATTTCACTGCCAAATCAGAAGCGCAATAGAACAGTTTTTTAAATTAAGTCACCAGTAAATTGTATGGCTCCTACAGTAAATGTTGTATTGTCTTATATATGTTTTATTTGACCATTTGTGGAATCCAACCATTCAACCATCATCATGTTTGCAGCAAACAATATATTTTAGAGTGGAGCAATACTAATAATAGTGTCACTCCACTAGGTCTGAAATGAAATATATATATATTGTATGTTTTAATGGATCACGCTACAAACATAATGATCTTATAATACATGATGCATAATTCACATTAACAGACATTAGACAACACTGCAAAATCAAGCTGTTTTATATATATATATATATATATATTCTGATGCATGTCCTTAATTTAATTTCATATGTTGGTATTAATTCAGTGTTTATAATGCTAATACTAGATCTTTTAAAGAATTTTAACCCAAACTGACTGGGTTTCTAGAGAGCAAAGACTACACAAAGAAGACTACACAAAGTCTGTAAAATAAACTGTTAAAAGGATTTGATGATCACTAGTGATAATATTTTATTCTGTGTTGTCATCACTGAGGTTGGATTTCAGCTTTAATGTACAGGGTTTTTTTTAACAAAGCAGCTGATATTGCCACAGAAAGTATTGGACTGCCGACTCGCTTTCACCCCAAAATGGTAGAAACACAGGGCCGCTGCTGGGCGCCGGTGTTGCAATGGAACGCTCTATTAAGTGTCGCTTCTTGTCAGTGTATATTTTTTGCTATGGACGAACCCGAACCGAGGCCGGAAGGAGTCATCGCCCCGGAGCCGATGATTTTTTTCTTATACAAAGTACTACGGCTGCCCCGATGGAATACAACTGTGCCAAAAAAATATTGCCTGGACCTCTGCTGGGAAAAAAGTATAGAGACCGGACCTCTTTGATTGAATACAGTGTGCGTAAAGTCCACGCCAACATTCAATGTTTTTTGATATGGAAAAGTAGTGCCATGTCAGGGTCTAAGCAGACATATGCACTTTTCCTTGTGAAAGAGAGTTGGAGTTCTGTAGGAATTTGCACATCTAAGCAATTCTTGCCGCTCACGATTCTCAAGTAAAGCATGGACGTTGACTGCTGCTCTGTGTTAATGACATTAATTAGACGGCGTTTACAAGGCTGAGATCTGATTCTAAAACCATTCAGCTGCGCACAATTTCAAGATCATTTGCGATCATTTGTTAAATTTACATTTTACATTTGGAAGAGAGGTGTACGCACATTTTTGTGTGTAGCTTCATTCTCTGAATCACATGTAGGCCCTACGCACATTTGAGAAATGATTGTAGGACGGTTTCTACACAACATTTTATAAATGAGGCCCATGAAACTTACGTCAACTTCTGCATATACTGTTTGGTCATTCTGCTGGGCACCTATGATGTTTAAAACAGAATATCAATTTTCAAGACCACAATTTTCAGTGTACAAGCATAGAACATATTATATGAACTTTTTGCTCTAAAACATGTTTTAAAATCCTACCAGCTATTGCTCTCTCTCTTATAACTAAAACTGATGAAAATGGTTATTTCCATCTTGAACTTTCCAAAGGAATATTTAGCGTTATATTCAACCTTATGATCAGCATGTGGCAAGACTGAGAAATGAATGGCAAGTATGATTACAGTAAATGCACTCATAATCATCCAGTCAGAGGGCAAGCAGAAGTGTTAGAAGCAGAAGTGCTAAGCTTGTGGGTAGTAACATGAAATGCATAGGAAGTTGACAAGTCCTGAGGTGACATGCTAGAATCTTAACTATTTTAAACAGCGTTGTGCTAATTCTTTAATAATTATTGTGAATGCAGTTTTTATAACATCATGTTAACAGAGATTATGTAATGATTTCTAAAAATCAATTAAGCAATGCTACATCACAGGACCATGTAAAATTGATGATGGCAAAATGTGAATACAATAGTGAAAAACTGTAAATGAACTCATTTCAGAAACATTTTCTGTGATGGGTACACTGTCAGAAATAGGGGTACAGTACGAGTCCATTTCTGTCCCCCAAGGTACAATCTACACTAACATACCCCATAGGGCTTATTATTGGACCTCAAGGTACATGTTTGTACCTTTTTGAGGGTCAAAAAGGTACATATATGTTCTCAAGCATTAAAAGGTACATATATGTACCGTTTCTTTTAAAGATTAAGGTACAATATCAAGAGACAGCCTCTGCTAAGCCTTTTTTTTTTTTTTTGTAAAAGTTGTTTTTTTAAAGACTTTAATGATATATAAATGATATATATCATTAAAGATTTTAATGATATATAAAGTTGTTGTTTAAAGATTTTAATGATATATCATTAAAATCTTCAAACAACAACTTTTACAAAAAAAAAAAAAAAAAAAAAAAAAAAAAAGGCTTAGCAGAGGCTGTCCATCTTACCGGGTGTTAGAAATGAACACTGGAGCAGTGTTAAAGTTAATGAGATAACTGATTGATGATTGAGTGATGATTGACAATTAGTGGTGACACCTGATGATAATAAGCAGAATCGCTGAAGGAAAGAGAGAAAAAAGGATTTAATTAATGTTTTATGGAATGTTTCATTTCAAGTCACCATGAAAGAGGGCAGCGTTTGCTTTAGTTGGGCTCTTGACTCTTTACCTTTTATTATTAATTTTTCTCTGGCTGCTCCAACTTTGTGTTTGTAAAGCACATTTGTTATGATCAGAGAAAATAGGATCTGGTAACACTATACTTTGATGATGATATAATCATCATGTGATGGCCTGATGTCGTTTAAAGTCTAAATCTCTGACCCTGTGTTTGATGTGTAGCTTTAGTATTAATGATTGTAGTCCTGTGATTTTACAGCTTGAGATCCAACAGCAGTATGACTTTTTTTTTTTTTTTTTAAATAATAGATTGTGAACTGAAGCTTCAGTGTTTAAACACACACAGACATCAAGAATCAGCATATGATTCTCAAGAACGGTGACGATAAATAAATACAAAATACTGACAAACAGATCAACTCTGAACATCACAAAACAACCTACTGTCACAACAAAACAACAGAAAAATGAAAGCAAACATGAACAATCTACGAAAATTACAGGAAAATTCAGCTGCATAATTTATTCATGCAGCAGTGCATGATGGGAGCCATGAATGAGTTTTGATTGGTGGCTCCCATCATGCACTGCAACATGAAACACTTTGTTTGATTGTCACCATTGTTGAGGGTCATGTGCTGATTCTTGATGTCTGTGTGTGTTTCAAAAAAACCTCTTCAGATTATAAAAGCTCTGCTGGATCTCAAGTAGTAACAGAGATTTACTATAAAGAAACAATATAACATCTATATCACCAGTTAATACTGGAAGTCACCAATGACTCTGACCATTTCACAATGAGAAAACACAACCATTATGACAGTGCTTCCCAAAGCATTGTAAACCTAAATTGATCAACTTTGGCTTACATCACTATTGGGAAACACAGCTCAGATCATAATTTTTCTGGCCATAACAAATGTGTTTTACAAACACAAAGTTGGAACAGCCAGAAATAAATTAATGTTAATAAATAGAGTCAAGAGCCCAACTAAAGGAAATGCTTTTCACCATCATGGTGACTTCAAACTAAACTTTCATTCAAACATTAACATCTAAACATCTGTTAATTCTCAATAAGAACTTTTGTTGATGTATGACAGAAATCAAATCAAACTGGTTAATAATAAGTGTAATAATGTTTAATGGCTGGAAGTCAGTTGTAGTTGTTGTGTCTCTCTCTTTTTCTCTTGTTGTTTCTTCAGTGATTCTGCTTATCAGGGACGTGCACAGGAATTTTGAGGGGCAGTTGCTCTGACCTAAAAAAAAGGGCACTTGCGTCTAGTTAACTTTCTAAAGTAGCAATCGTTTCTCGGGTCGACATTAACACACTGACTGAAATTATATTCAGAATTAAAAATATTTTTATAACACTTTTTAATGTGTGATTGTGTAAAGGTTTTCACGAGATACCAACCTTTCGCGAACTTGCTTCCAACACTCGTTCTCATGGAGGCGCGGTGTGCACGGAGGGGCTGTGCGCGCGCGAGTATGTGAGAGAGACGCGTGAGTGAGAGACGCAGGGAAATTAAATGCAGCTGAACTTTGCTCTATGAAAGACATTGACAAAGACGAAAACTAAGGACATTTAATCTATAATTTTATTTTATTTTAGTTAGTTTTGCCAAACACACATTACAGTTTTAGTTAGTTATCGTTTTTTGTAATGCCTCGTTTTTATTTTTATTTCAGTTAACGACGATGTTTTTTCCCACCTAGTTTTCGTTTTTTCGTTCGTTTTCGTTAACGATTATAACCTTACTCACCTTTCCGACAACGTTAAGTCGTCTCACCCGACAACCGCGACAATCTCCTTCTAGTGCCGCTCATGCAGGCTCAGCTCAGGTGCCGGTCGCGTGCAGCGCTGCAGCCACCTAAACAGAGTTTGCCCTTCCCCTTCTGACTTTCACTTTCGGACGGATGCCCGAATATGGAAGTGAATGAGGCTTTGCGATTTTTTTTTTTTTTTTTTTTTTTTAAATCTAGGCCTACGTGAAATTCTGCATCCATTGTACGATTTTTTTAATTTTTTTTTTTTTCCAAGTCAGAATGGCAACGTGAGTCGAGAAGGGCATATGGGCAGTTGCCCGGGCAACCTGAGCAACCCCCCTGTGCACGTCCCTGCTGCTTATTATCATCAGGTGTCTCCACTAATTGTCAATCATCACTCAATCATCAATCAATTATCTCATTAACTTTAACACTGCTTCAGTGTTACTTTTTAACACCCGGCAAGATGGACTCATATGGAATGTTTAAAAATGTGTTTCAAATGAAATGTTGTAAAATGTGACAATGAAAAGGATTTAATAAATTCTGATTTTAATTCAGCGTGTGTGTGTGTAAAATATATACATCTCATTATAGTCAACGATTGTACGCTGTCAAAGCCAATTTTGTAAAAATTTTGTTAAATAAAGGTACAAAATTGTCACCAAAGGTACAAAACTGGTCTCTTAAGGTACAAATCATAAGGGTACAAAAGTGTACCCTTGAGGGTACAGCCCCAGTGACAAGCCATTGTACCCCTTAAGGTACAATTATGTACTTTATTTTCTGAGAGTGTTAATTAAAATAAAAACCGCATGCATGATAAGTCTAAAACAAGTAGACAAATGTTAAGTAGATTAAACAGAGCATGTGACTGACTCCGAAGGTGATTGACCCCTAATGTATTTCTACGGATTTTGATATTATTATAGTTATTATTATTATTATTAACAGTTAAGTTCTTTTTGAGAATTGACAGAGGTTTGATATATGTTCAATATATGAAAAATTTGGTTACCATTATGGTGATCAGTGCTTCCTTTAGTTGGGCAGTTGCTCTTGGTCTCTATGTTAAGTTTATGTTAAGATTATGTTAAACACTTTGTAACTGTGTTTACAAAAACATATAAATTTATACAAATAAGACATCAGATAAGAGCAGTCTGGTGATAGAGTTTACACCATAAATAATAAAATCTAATCCCGTCACTGACTGAAAGTGGTTGTTTATTCATTATTAAGTTATTTTAACAACAGTACTTTCATGCAACAGATTAGGCATTTTGAATTAAAATCTTAAACACATGGAGAAAAGAAACATTTTGCCAATTTTGTCCCCTTTTTGAAGGGTCAATTTTTGTACTGTTAAATAAAGGTACAAAATTGTCACCACAGGTACAAAACTGGTCTCTTAAGGTACAAATCACAAGGGTACAAATTTGTACCCTATGCTAAGGGTACAAAAACTGTACCCTTGAGGGTACAGCCCCAGTGACAAGCCATTGTACCCCTAAAGGTACAATTATGTATTTTATTTTCTGAGAGTGTAGGATTAGGGTTAGGGAATATAATATACATGCTGTATATAGTATAAAAATTATTATGTCTATGGAAAGTCCCCATAAAACAATGATTGTGTGTGCGTACAAAAGATTTTAAATATTTCATTCACACAGTTATTCAAAAACTAAGGGGGAAAAAAAACTAAGATATAGACATTGTCTACATGCAAAGTGTTTTACATTTAAAACCTCCTGAAAATGTTCAGCTGATCTCTCTAAAAATAACACAAGCTAAGGAAGTAAAGTTATTTTAAACTGCACTTCTAAAGACTTTTGTGCAGAAAAAAATGTCAAAATTAAATCATATGCTGAAAAAAATATATAATTTTTTGAATTAAAGCAGAATTACATTATTGAATGTTAACCTTTGTGTAAAGACTGTTTGACATTTGGGTTGTTTCACTGACAAAATAAGAGACGTTTAATGCATGCCTTTAAACAGAGAAATACTCTTGGTCTGTTCACTAGCAAGCGCTTTGAAAGAGTGCTGAGTGTTATTAAAATTCTTTATGATGAGTCATAAATTGAATACAGGATTAGATGCTCTGTACCTTTTTTTTTCTTGTAAAAACAGAAGCCGATCAATGGCACCAACAAACCCAATAGGCAAATAATAGCAATGATCCAACGTGGAAATGCTTCAGATGCTTCTTCATATATTCCTGTTTATAGACATGACAGATAAGAATCTTCAGTCTTCCCAGACTGAGGTGTACATCAGCAGGAATTTCAGTCTAGTGTTTGGTGTTTAAAGAGTGGTACATCATATTTACTGTAAAATATTCTTTCATTCATTTACTGTTTCTTTATCTGTGTGTATTTGCATGATGAAGGAGATATGTATGGAGTCAAATTAATGCCTTAATGTTTTGCACAAAAATAAAGTTTTGCAAAACAAAAAAAAGAATTGAGCAATAAAAAAATGTTTTGCAAACAAAAATAAAGAATTGCAAAGGAAAAATAAAGTATTGAGCGGAAAAAATAAGTTTTGCAAACAAAAATAATAAATTGCAAAATAAAATAAAGTAGTGCAAAAATAATAATATAATCAATTATTAAAATCAATGACAGCTGTAATTCTATTTTATCTTTGTCACATATTTTTCATGCTCAAACCTACTAAATCATTTGCAACGCTCATTTTATTCTGCGTTTCAGTCAAGCGTGCGCTCACGATACCGGTTTTTCTTTGCGCTGCACTTTTCTGTGCGGTTCTCTTTATGGCACTGGTTTGACGTGGGGGTGGAGTCAAGAAACGGGGGCACGCCCCCGTGAAAGGTGGATACAGGCAGTGAGACAGAGCGCAACGGGTCATATTACTATAAGAAATGCATTGGAGGGGAACGTAATCGGCAACAGGTGAAATAATTCTTTGACATGGTTAAAAATAATGAATGGTTTGTTTTTGTTGGTTTGTTTAGCATATGTTGTCGCAGATTACGACCCCCTCCAATGCATTTCTTATAGTAATATGACCCGTTGCGCTCTGTCTCACTGCCTGTATCCACTTTTGTGTCCTTAAACATTTGTTTTTTGGGGTCGACAGCTTATAAAAACTTATTTCTGGGTTTTTTAGCTTGTTAGCTGTACACCTTGTCACACAGCAGCTTTTAGGCATTGTTCTGTTTTTTTGTAATAAGTCACCTCACGCAATACAAAGTCAATGGAGACGGTTGGATTGTTTTCCCCCCGGTGGGCGTGGTTTTCAGATTATAATAAATGCGCTCTGTATCTATGATTGATCTGTTCTGTTGCGATCTGCGTCTCCTGCCGATGACGTGTTTCGCGGGGGCGTGCCCCCGTTTCTTGACTCCACCCCCACGTCAAACCAGTGCCATAAAGAGAACCGCAAAGAAAAGTGCAGCGCAAAGGAAAACCGGTATCGAGAGCGCACGCTTGCCTTTAAAATGAGTGTTGCAAATGATTTAGTAGGTTTGAGCATGAAAAATATGTGGCAAAGATAAAATAGGATTACAGCTGTCATTGATTTTTGTAATTGATTATATTTTTATTTTTGCACTACGTTATTTTATTTTGCAATTTATTATTAATAATTAATTATTTTTGTTTGCAAAACTTATTTTTTTCTGCTCAATACTTTATTTTTCCTTTGCAATTCTTTATTTTTGTTTGCAAAACATTTTTTTATTGCTCAATTCTTTTTTTATTTTGTTTTGCAAAACTGTGCAAAACTTTAAGGCATTAATTTGACTCCATAAATATGTACCTTGATCAACAGTGCAGAGTTCATTAACCTTCTTTCTGTCAGTCTTCCAGCTCACTGGGTTGCTATAGATACACACAATGTAGTCGCCACTGCAGTTCAGTCTTAGAGTGTAGTTATCAGATGATGTCACTTCCTCTGGAGAACATCTGCTGCTATTATAGATGGAGTTGATAGTAATGTTGCTTCCTTTACATGTAAAGCTACAGGGGTCAGAGCTGGACCAGCTTGAGTTTACAGTCAGGACCGGAGCTTCCACTGCATCTGAAACACACATATTAAATCATTTAAGGTTACATGCACAGATTCTGCTAACACTTTCCAGTTCAAAACCAAGACCAAACATAATTTATCCATACTATTTCATTCAGACTTCCTGAAATGAACATAAAAATACTATAAAATATGTATAGCAAGTTAAAGAAAAAAAAAAATCATTACATTACAAAAACTCTTTTGATAAAGCATTTTGCTGTGCTACATTGTTTTTTGTTTTCAAAAAAAAAAAAAAACTAATATAATTTAATATAAATGATATGTCACCTATAACAGAGACTCTGTATGTAACAATATTCTTCTCTGAATGTCCACTTGCTCTTGCTGTATAGAGTCCACTGTCTGTCTTCTGCATGTTCTTCAGTGTGAGAGAGAAGCTTTTATTATTGAAATCCACTCTGTCCTTGTAGGAAGGGTGAGGTTTTACTGTTTTAGATGCATGTATATATTTAACTATATTCTCTAATTTATCATTTCTCCAGGATAAATCATCAAACTCTGGTAGTTCTTGTGCCTGTATGTCCAGTTGAATAGAGGCTCCTGTCCTTGCATACAGATATGTCTCAGCACTGAACCCTGAGGAGAGAGAAGGACAAAGTTTAGTAACTGTTTTCTAATGGGTTTTGTACGTATGTAATAGGGAAAATAAAGATCTTTCTCTGTAAAGAAGAGTTGAAGACCAAGTTCAAGACCAAATAAAGGCCAAATTCCAAAATTCCCAACCAACAGTAATACTAACCACCAATATAATAATGATTATCAAATGATATGTTAGTTAGTTAGTCACTTTATTGTCCACAAGTGGAAATTTGTTTTTGGCTTCACCGCAAAAATACATTCAATATCTTCACACCAATCACATAAAAGACAACAAGTACCACAATCACTCCTCACACTCAGATTCCAGTATTTAAAATTCTAATGGCAGTTGGCACAAATGACATTGATACACATTTTTTCTTGCTTGAGGTTGCCTAAAACATCTTTTTGATGGTAAAAGCTGAAATTTAATATTCAAAGGATGAGAATAATCTTCAATAATAACCTGCTTTTTCTTTGACTCTTGTTTGATAGATTTCATTCAATTGTCTTTGTGGTTGTCCTACAATTGCACTACCAATTTTAACTACTCGGCACAGTTTTTGCTTTTAGCAATAGTCCATACCACGTATTAAAACATATAACACTCTCTCGACAAGATTCTTATAAACCATCTCTAAAATATGTTGACTCACACCAAAATGTTGTACCTCCTAATAAGATATAATCTCTGCAGTGCTTTTAAGAACATGCTCAACATTTCCAGCAAATGTCAGTACTGTCAATAAATGTTCCTAAATATTTAAAACTTCCAGCAGTCTCTATATGATATCCATCAAGTATCAAAGGTTCTAACCTTTCAAAAAAATCTACTTTATTCCTACTAATGATCAATTCCTTGGTTTTAGTCATATTTATCTCCAGTGAACTCAATTTACACCAGTTTTGAAGCAAATTTATGTAACTATAATACAGTGTATCTCCTTCTGTTCCAGCTTTACTCAACCGGCCAACAAGTGCCATATCATCCGTGTATTTAAATAAGTTAAAATATGAATCCTGGATCTTAAATTCATTTGTATACAACGAAAAAAGTAAAGGTGATAAAATAGTTCCTTGTGGAACTCCTGTATTTACAATGATTGTCTTTGACACCATATCATTAACAACTACTCTTTGAGGAGGATTTAATCCACCAAATAAGATCACCATTCACTCCTAAGTTAATTAATCTTTGCAAAAGAATATAAATCCGAATCAAATTAAAAGCTGAGCTAAAATCTATCCTAACGTAATTTGTAGTATGCTGAATGTATTCAGCTACAAAATCACATAAGGTTATAAAAGCATCATCGCTGACCCTCTTTCCCCTCTAGGCAAACTGAAGGGGGTCCAAAATCTTTAATCACACTGTTCCAAATATGCCTTGTTAATACTCATTCCATACATTTACCCAACATAGAAGTTAGAGCTATTGGTCTAAAAACTTTTAACCGATTGGCATTAGATATTTTAGGTACTGGAACAATCTTTTTCTTTCCATAAATTTGGAACCACCTTACAAATTAAAAAGAGCTGGAACAATCGGGTAAGGACACCAGTTGAAAAGCACAATCTATTAACACATGACCATTTAGCCCATCTTGGCCAGGTGCTTTATTTGGCTTAATGCTAGCAAGACTGGCTGCTATCCTTGAGCTTAAAGGCTCATATGCCAGAATATTAAGACATATGCTCTCACATTTGTTAGTACATTCCCACCTATCAAACCTAGGAAAGAAAACATTTAAATCTTCTACAGAAAGTGCACCTTGAACACACCTGTTTCCTATTCTCTCTCTTTCCATAATACTATTAAGCCCTTCCCATGCCTTCTTTGTATTGCCTGTATATAACCTATTTTCAATCTTGTCCTTATATGCTAGTTTAGCTTTCTTAATTCAACCCCTAAATTCCTTCCTTTTATCTCTAACCAGTTCCCCATCACCGTTTAAAAAGGCAGCTTTTTTTCTCATTTAAACACCTTTTAAGATCTTTAGTAAACCATAGCCTATTATTCGAATACATTTTAATTGTTTTAGTCTTAACACAATTGCTTTCACAAAAACATTATGTAAGATGTAATGTAATGTGCAAGCTCTTGTATTTCATTATTTGTATTCTGGTTATTTCACCTTAAATCACCCTTGTTTCTGAACACTGATATTGCAGTAGGCCTATAACAAATTTCAAATTAGTTAAATTGTGTAAAATCCTGGCAACATTTTAGTGAAACACTTTTGAAGTGAAGCCAAAATCATTTCAATAAGACTCGATTAATCTGTCAAAAACTAAGATGAACTAAGCGAAGAATTAAAAGTTAAAAGTTTATTTATCATAGTAAAAAGATTAAATTTTGTACCTGTAAGAAGAGAAATGAACAGGAGCAGTCTAAACGCCATTGTAGCAAACAGAAAAGGAATTACGGGTCTTTCAATAAAGAAAGTTAAAATGTGTGAGAAGTAATGTGCCTCATAACCACAGGTGGAGAAAAAACTGTCATCATTTCCTGAGAGTTCAAATCAAGATCGCAAGGGGACTACTGAAACAGGCAAAGTGCAAGCAGGGCCGTACGCAGGGTTTTATATTTACCGAGGTCACAAAATGTGTTTTACTAGGGGGTTTCGGGGGCATGCTCCCCCGAGAAAATTTTGATTTCCTTGATGTACATATATGCATTTTAAGACGTTTTAAGGCCAACAAATTGGATAACAATAGCTTTAAAACCATGTCAACAAATACATACATGCATGCAGTTTTGAGGCAGCTTAATCGCATGTTTGGTAATTCCATGACTTCATTTACCTCAGAATAATGATGGTGCATGCCCGTAGTTTCTTTAGCGCTTTAGTTAAACTATAATGCAGTAATATGCAGCACGCGCCGCGCATTTGCGCGAGCAATTCTTGAGTTCACGCTTCGAGCACAGTAGGCTATAGCCTAACAGCTGATTGGAGTTTTACTGACATAGCCTGACAACATCTCATCTGACTAACAGTTCACTGTTTTTTTATTTTTTTATTCAAAGAACAATAACAAACCATGGCATAGCCTAGCCTACTGCTAGTTCACAGTAAAATATCACAGTCAGATGAGCAGGCTGCGCATATCTGACTAAACGGGCTCGTCGAATGGCTGGCTGTGACTGTGAGTGGGACTTTTTTCGTTGAGCAAAAGTCACTATTGCTGATGTTGCTTAGCTGACCGTCTAACGGATAAAGTACTATCAATCTACTTAGCCAGCAAACTGGAACAAGCCTGTTTAGTCAGTCCTGTTTAGTCCTGTGACAACGTAGTTTTGTGTGTTTCTCGAGATTCTAATGACAAATGAAACTTAGCGCTTCACAGCGCTGAACAGTCTGCCACTGAAAAACTTAATTTAGTTTGATGCAAGTTCTTCTTCATGTCTGCATTTCGCTCAAGACCACACTACGATGTATTAGCTTACGTGAAAAAACATACAATCAGCCTGCCGGCTTTCCCGACTCTCTGAATCTGTAGCCTAGGTAACGTGTCACGTGCCACTGCCTGCAAAGACAGATAGAGGCGGAGATTTCACTTGAGATTAGACGGAGAATGTGAAATTAATTGGGAGAAAATACAGACGACATATGGATTCGGACACGGACCGGGTTCTGTGTTTGGCATTGATCATCACTGCTGGATTTCAGCTTTGACTAATTTGAAATTTAGGGAAAAAATACCGAGGACATGACCTCGGTGTCCTCAATGGTAGATACGGCCATGAGTGCAAGTATGACTTTTTGGCTAAAACACTTTGTGTCTTTTGAGGAAATGTGAAAAGAAATTCACCCTTAAAGAGTCATAAAGTCAAAGATGGCCCAGAACAACACAGCAAAGTCAAACAACATAAAACTTAGGCTAATAATAGTAATCATAATATTTTAGTATCTTAATATTTTAGATAAATGAACATTGTTTTTGTTCCACAAGGCATATAGCTTTTCCTAAAGCCTGTAAATGTAGTTTGATCAAAAGATTGTATAGTTCAATCTGACTTCTTTCTTTTAAATTCACCAAGGGTCTTTTTTTCAGTGTTCCAGGCGTCAAAAATGTAAGCATGGTCAAGCGCCCCCGGCGTCGCCTGGTTGGGATACGCCAAAGGTGCCCCTCGGCGTCACTCTATGGACGAACTGGGAACTCCATTGCTTTCCATGGGAAACCTTTAGCGTCAAAAACTGACGCGAATTTTATTGGTATGAAATCACGCTGAAGAAGTCTCATTCAGAACACATCGCGATATTTGGCATCAGTTCACGTGTGCCAGATGTTGGTAAGTAGTCGTAAATACGCTGTTCTAATGTTTAATATAATGTCTTTTCTGTTTGCCGATATTAATCAGATTAACGTTAGCTCCCTCATGTTCAGTCACTGCATTATATCTGTCACCTCCGCTGAGGTTTTGCTTTTCATTGCTTTCTAAATTAAATGCTAAACTAGGGTGATTAAACACTATCACGTGACGTGCAATAGACCTTCAATCAGTTAATCATATTCATATCAGGTTCAAAGTAGTACAAGTAGTTTCAAAATGGTATTTGTAGTAGAAGCACGGTAAAAACAACACTTACCATGCTTTTACCACAGTATTGGTAGTTTTAATGTGATATTTGTTGTAAATACAGAGTAACCACAACACTTACCATGCTTTTAATGCCTAATAATGTAAAATCCAAAAATTGTAAGGTAAATCAGTACTTTTTTCCTATATATAATCCTATATATTATAAATAATGATATTTTCTTTTCTCGTTTCAGCTGAAAAGACCTAAAGGGCCTTTCGGAAATGAACGGAGGAGACAGAAAGCTGCAAAGGCAAATATTTGCAATGGTATGTATGTGTTGGTTTTAACCCTTTATCAAACATTTGTTAAATAGTCTCAAAGTCTTAAATTAAAATTAAAGTCAATTCCTGTACATATTTATCACCATATTTGTAAATCAGTTGTGCCCCTTCTTGGACAGTCGGACGTCCCACACATGTCAGAAAGTTTATATTAATTCCATTGAATTCTTTAAAATGATTACAGATTGGGCCCAAAATGTTCCAATGATACATGATGTCTCTCCGCACCTCATAACCTACCTCTGTTTGCAAGTGTGGAAATGATCATTTGACTCGTCACATGACATCAGATATTCAATTATTTTGTCATAATCAGTTACACTGCTGATAATGTCCTGCTTGCATGTGAAACATGTTATTTTTTTATTTATTTTTTTAAATATAAATATAGCTTGCTATTAAAGACATACTTTTAATCATGGAAATGCCCACGCATCAGTGAACTTATTACATAAATGCATTTAACATTTAATTGTGCAACACTCTTTACAGAAGGAAATCCTACAGTTATGTATGAACTAACAACATCATCATCAAGTGCTGTGCTGGGCACAATGGGCAACACGTGTCCTCCAACATATCCAATCTGTGGCCACGTTCTCCACATCTTCCCGTGGGACACCGGCATTCTTCAGGTCTTTATGAAACATCTGTCTCCACGTCTTCCTTGGTCTTCCCTGTACCCTGCATTCTCCTGGTGGTGTCCACTTCATATCTGTCTTTGGGTGTTGTTGTTTGGTCATGCTGAGGATGTGTCTAGGGAGGTGCACCCTTTGCTCTGTCAAAGTTTTTAAAAGTCTTCACGTGGACTCCTCCTTATGATCTCCTTGAAACGTGCAGAACCAATATTGAAAATAGTAGTTTATCTTTTTCCGTATTGTTGCCTTTATCAAAGAAGCATCAGTGCTCATCCGGAGTTTTGGTAAAAGACATATTCATTGCCATCCACTAGTTCTAGTCATGCAGTGACTTCATGATGCGATAGTCAAATATATATTTCTGCATGTGTGTATAGCAGGTGTTTGTCTGAACAATTGAAGATCGAGAGTGTTCAGGAAAACCCTTGAAAACAATCATTATTCATGTAATTCTGTTTGGTGCTGATAGAGTATTACAGAAATAACACATTGACATACTGGACATTATTCTGTGAGTTTGTTACCTTTACATTTAGATGGACTTGAAAATGTCTTGCATTTTGCTTCATTAAACCTTTTATTACAGTGGTCACTATAGTAAATGTCCACTTTAACTACATCTATGGTTATGGTATCATTATATCAGTACCTGGATAATGTAAATGTAACATACCCTTGAATGTATTTTATAGAAGCATTTTATTGCTGAAAATATTTAACATTTATAA
>VTFQ01000008.1:41811634-41934134 GCA_036281575.1 Ancherythroculter nigrocauda | reverse complement strand
ATAATCCATTCACAGACTTTACTCCTACTGCACAAATGGGTGCCACAGAATCCTATCCAGTCAACTGTGATCCAGAAAACAGATCTGATATTGTGTTGAAAATAAAGATTCATTATCACAGCTGAACTGGTTTCTTGCTCTTCCCTGTAAATGTCTCTGTCATGTTCATGTTCTTCTTCTTATGGACAGTTTGTTCAGTTGTACTCTACAGTGAAGATGTGAGCACTGAGAAGATGTGATCACTGATGTGCTGTAGCTTTTTATCAACCAGAGGAAGAAGTCATCCCATTGTCAGGCGTTTTTCAGTCCTGGTCTTAAAGTAAAACAAAAAAACAAACAATTCAAGTTAAGTAGTTTAATGGACAGCCAGGTCAGCTTATGTTCTGCATGATTTAAACAGTGTTGGGCTACTCTGGCCCTCAGCATCCATGGTCCTGCAGATTTAGCTCCAACCTCAAACCCACCTGTCTATAACTGTCTATAAGTAAACCTGGAACCCGGAACCCCATAGAACAAACGCTTTTTATCACACTTGTCTGCTTTTATCTAAAAACAAACAAACAAACAAAAAAAAAAAACAGAAGTAACAGTTTTTAAGAACTTTTTAAGAACTTAATAGTCCTTTGAGAGATCAACATTAAATTCTGTACTACATATTACAGCATTGCCTCAACACAAGACATACCAATAGACTTCTGTTTTCTTTGGGCACAAGATGGCCATGTTCCTTCCTCACCCTAAACAAAGGACTTTGGAGGATGAGCTTGCTTTGATATAAGGTGTGACGAGCAGGGCGGGCGAGAGCCGTGAGGGAACGGCGCGAGGCCGGTGACGCGAGTGATAATGAGCATCACCTGCGAGGCGTGCCGGCCTCGAGTCCCTCACGGAGGAGCTCCGGAGGCATAAAAGGAGGAGCGACTACAGTGAAGGACGAGAGAGGACCAGGCTTGGACTTTATTTTATGTTTTGTTATGTTTGTGTGGCCGGCAGACGTCCGCGAGGGTCTGCCGGCATTACTTTCGTTTTCTTTGGTTATTTTGAGATTAAAGTTTTGTTGAACGTTCGCCGGTTCCCGCCTCCTTCTTCCCACATCTACTAACCTCGTTACATTGGTGCCGAAACCCGGGAGGAAGGAGGGACATGCTGTCGGAGAGCCCTCGCTGCTGAGGGGGATCGCGGTGTTGCGGAGTTCGGGCAGCGCGGAAGTGAAGACCGCGATCGAGGCTGCCCGAGGCGGTGGTACTGGAGCCTAGTGAAAGGTGGGACGGAGACCCGGATGCCGTGCTCCTGGGACGAGGTGGGGTGGCTGCCGTCCAGGAGGGAGCGGAGGAGTCGCCGCCGTCCGCCGTGGGCCGGAGCCTGCTGCCGTCCGCCATGGGAGGAGCAGGGGACGGGGGACTCGCTGCCGGCTGCCCTCAGCCGGAGGAGCCATCGCCGGCCGCCAGGAGGCGGTCGAGGTTCGGGCCGTCCACCACGCGTCCAGTGCCATCGCATGTGGCACCGCGAGGAAGAGCCTCTTGGCAGGCTGAGGACCGAGCGGCAGTGTGTCGGGGAACCGGACCAAGAATTTTTTTTTTTTCTTTCTCTTTCTTTTTCCTCTCTCCCCTCTCTCGTCCTGTCGCTCCCCTTGCTTCCGTCTCCTTTCTCTCGTCTCGTCTGTCCTTACCCCCAGGTGCTGCGGCCGCCGAGACAGGCCCCGGGGGGGAGTAAGCGCAGTCGCGGGAGTACCCCCCGGCCTGCGAGGGGCGTTGGGGGTATGTGACGAGCAGGGCGGGCGAGAGCCGTGAGGGAACGGCGCGAGGCCGGTGACGCGAGTGATAATGAGCATCACCTGCGAGGCGTGCCGGCCTCGAGTCCCTCACGGAGGAGCTCCGGAGGCATAAAAGGAGGAGCGACTACAGTGAAGGACGAGAGAGGACCAGGCCTGGACTTTATTTTATGTTTTGTTATGTTTGTGTGGCCGGCAGACGTCCGCGAGGGTCTGCCGGCATTACTTTCGTTTTCTTTGGTTATTTTGAGATTAAAGTTTTGTTGAACGTTCGCCGGTTCCCGCCTCCTTCCCACATCTACTAACCTCGTTACATAAGGACTGGTCTTCCTTCTCTGCACAGAAAAACAAGAAAAGTCTCTACATACTCTATGTGCAATTACTATTGTTCTTAAAACATACAAATTGAGACAGTTATAAATAAGTTAATTTATCATACCATCCAGGAGAGCATTTGATGAGTAAATACTGATTTAAATATCTTTAACTGGGAAGGGCTGATCACGGCAAGATTCGGAGTGACTCACTAGTAGCACGTGTGAGGGTCGGCTCTTAAAAGAGCTGTTGAGTTTGATATTGTAGAGAACTTAGAAAGAAGGACTAAGTAGTCGGCAAGTAATCCTGCAAGACAGAAAGGAAGGTCATTTTACTACATTACATTCAAGTTGTCAATTTATACATAACTGTAGGATTTCCTTCTGTAGGTTACTCTGTATTTACAACAAATATCACATTAAAACTACCAATACTGTAGTAAAAAGCATGGTAAGTGTTGTTTTTACCGTGCTTCTACTACAAATACGTTTTTGAAACTACACTTGTACTACTTTGAACCTGATATGAATATGATTAACTGATTGAAGGTCTATTGCACGTCACGTGATAGTGTTTAATCACCCTAGTTTAGTATTTAATTTAGAAAGCAATGAAAAGCAAAACCTCAGCGGAGGTGACCGATATAATGCAGTGACTGAACATGAGGGAGCTAACGTTAATCTGATTAATATCGGCAAACAGAAAAGACATTATATCAAACATTAGAACAGCGTATTTAGGACTACTTACCAACATCTGGCACACGTGAACTGATGCCAAATATCGCGATGTGTTCTAAATGAGACTTCTTCAACGTGATTTCATACCAATAAAATTCGCGTCAGTTTTTGATGCTAAAGGTTTCCCATTGAAAGCCATGGAGTTCCCAGTTCGTCCATAGATTGACGCTGAGGGGCACCTTTGGCATATCCCAAGCGACGCCGGGGGCCATGCTTCAATTTTTGACGCCTCGGGAGTGAGAACGGGTTGACATAAAAGTGAGAAGCTTGGATGTTCATTCAAAACCTATCAGACCTTAATATTTTCAAAATATTTATGAGCAACTGAATTTTATAGCTATAAATATGCATTGTTGTCATGTCAAACCTGTCTTTGATTTTGTTGCATTTTAGGACTCTTAGTTTGCCTTTGTCTCCCTGGTTTCCAGTATCACTTCCTGTGTCTCATTAGTTAAAGGTGCTCTAAGCGATCCTGGGTGGAGTAACTTTCCGTTGACGTTCAAAGTGTTGTCAAACAAAACAGAGGCTAGCTAGACCCTCCCTCCTCCTCCTCCCCCTCCTCCTCCTCCTCCCCCCCCCCCCCCGGCTGAAACAGTCATGAACGTGCATTTAAAATCATTCTTGTCGGTTATTGGCTGGAGCATGTTGAAAGGATGGATTCTAGAATCCACTGCCGCTTCAATATATATCTTTTAAGTTATTAATCAACATTTATATTTCTGTTAAATTATTTGAATGACTTCTTCAATGTATATTAAAGCATCTATTTTCCTCTGTGCCTCTCACTGAGAGAAAGAACATGTTATCAGTATGTTTTGGGAAAGTTTCCTGCTCAGAGCAGAGCTCAGATCAACTTCAGCCTTGAAGAAGCTGTGAATCGTGTATGTGCGCTAAGTGTTCTGTGCAGGTCCCTTTGTACTGGACAACTGGCATTCTGCTTGAGACCAGCAGACACCATGTCATGACCCCAAAAGGACATCCGGTACCTAAATTCAGGGTCCCCCTCTTCATCACCGTGACAAAGGGAGATATGCTTCTTACTATCTGTCCACGTGTGGAAAATTTCTAATCTTGTCTATTTTTCTTAGCCAATCAGAATCATTCAACCTAAAGTAATGACGTAGTTAGTTGACTCTGTTAGAGTATAATTGTTATGGAAATGTGAATGTACGCAGAGCGGCCTACGAACTCCTTGTGAGACTTGAAGCTGGCTTCTGCTGATGAAACTGCAAACTTCATTAAATTTTTCTTCAATTTATTAATTTTTTTTAAACTTTGCTTAAAAGCATTACAGTGCTTATAAAAGATAAAAAAAAAAATGTGGAGGATTTGAGAATAGCAGTGAAGCAATGCAACTGACAATAATGACAAATGTAGTAGCCTATCCAGATTACATTCATACTACACATTCATACTATATAAAATATACATAATTTAAAATAAGTACCTACTCAAGAGTATGCAATTTGGCCATTATGAATCAGAAATGGTTTAAGAGTGTGCTGTTGACTCAAAAACTGCTCAGACATATTCTGTTTACACGACACCGTTTTTAACTAAAAATCTTTTATGCATTTTGACTGTTCACAGTGTTTTGGTGGCCTGAAATTTATAATTTATATTAATACTAGTATACTGTTACTACTAATAAAACCGATCTCTGGGGGCCCCAAAAGTTTGTGGGCCCTTATAATCATCCTAACTCCCCCCCTTAAAGATGCCCTGGCACAAAGCAAAATGGCTAGAGCAGCAAAAACCTACAGTAGCACTCACATATAGTAACAGTGCAGACCAACTTACCTCAACCAAATGAACATTCTGGTTAAATACATAATTTTCCCGCCAAACAGATATGGGGGAGAACCATTTTAGCAGGTTATACCTTATTCCAACAATGCACATTATATCAATAATATTAAAACAACCTCTTCTTTTCCCCTAGCCAAAAAAATATAATAAGCATAGTATTCAGCAAAGTAAACTATTACAATAATAAACATACAGTAAACAAACAAATACAACATGTGTAGCACCACAGTTAAAATGGCATGGCCACTGTTCCGGGTTACGCAAGCTATCGGAACAAACCAGGACACAGCTGAATCAACAGGTAAGCAAAGAACTATACAGTAAAACAGTACAACAGTACAGTAACAGTAAAGCATTACACTATGGGCCGGTTTCACAGACAAGACTTGGGCTAAGCCAGGATTAAGCCTTATTTTAATTAGAGGATTTAAGTAGCTTTTATAAACATACCCTAGAAAAAAAAAACATTACTGGTGTGCATCTTGAGACAAAACAATGGCAGTGACATATTTTAAGATGTGTCAATGCAAGTTGCTTTCAGTTGAAACAGCTCTAACATGTACTTTGTAAAAACCACTAGACTCCTTGTCTGCGTCTCAGTATGCATACTATCCATCCTAAATAGTATGTGACATTAGTAATATTCAATACTATTTAGGTTGTATAGGGTGGATAGTATGCACAGTGGGATGCAGGGATTGTGATTATTACACTTCCGTGAGTAACAGCTGATAATCAGTAAAAGAAATAAAAATGTATGTAATGTTACAGTTTTTCTCAATCGCTTTGGCTCATTTCTCGAATGAGACTTTTTTCTCAAAACAGCAAGGTCAGATCAGGTCTCTGAACAATTAGTTTCTTGCTCACATTAGATTTGGATTTCTTATTGGTTTAAGTGATTTGCATGTGCAAAAGAGTAAGTGCAATTCTAAACATTCCTTCATCGTGTGAGCTTAGACATAATCACTACTATTTTTGAACATGGAGGAAAGTCTAAATCTCTAAACAGCAACAGCAGTTTATTGTAGAGGGTCTTGATGATCGTCTTGTGGACAACTGTCAAGTCAGCAGACTTCCCCATCACTGCTGTTGGGATTACTGACCTAAACCCAGTATTTATACCCTGAGAATGGTAATTTAATAGAACTTGAAATTAAATATTCTAATAATTTGAGATACTGATTTTTTTTTATTTTGATGAGCAGCAAGCTGTAATCATCAAAATGAAAACAAAAAAGAAAACATTTTACTTCATGTCTAATAAATCTAGAATATATTTAAAGGGTTAGTTCACCCAAAAATTAAAATTCTGTCATTTACTCACCCTCATGCCGTTCCACACCTGTAAGACCTTCGTTAATCTTCGGAACACAAATTAAGATATTTTAGTTGAAATCCGATGTCTCTGTGAGGCCTGCATAGGGAGCAATGACATTTCGTCTCTCAAGATCCATAAAGGTATTAAAAACACATCTAAATCAGTTCATGTGAGTACAGTGATTCAATATTAAAATTATAAAGCGAAGAGAATATTTTTGGTGCACCAAAAAAGCAAAATAATGACTTATTTAGTGATGGCCGATTTCAAAACACTGCTTCAGGAAGTATCGGAGCATAATGAATCAGCGTATCGAATCATGATTCGGATCACGTGTCAAACTGCCAACGGCTGAAATCACTTGACTTTGGCACTCTGAACAGCTGATTCGACACGCTGATTCATTATGCTCTGAAGCTGCGAGTACCATTCTTTACCATGCCTCAGAGAAAAACACTATTTTGTCAAGTAGCTAACATAGCATAATCAGATGCAGCTTTATTTTTAGTAACAGTAATACAGAATTTTCTCTATCATACAATACGTTTGAATTGCACAGAGGTGGGTAGTAACAAAGTACATTTACTTTGTTACATTTACTTGAGTAGTTTTTTGGAAAATTTGAATTTTTTGGAGTAGATTTAAATGTGGGTACTTTAACTTAAGTAGATTTGTAATGAAAAATCTGTACTTTTAAATGCGCCTCTTGCATCTCAAGCACGCTGTCTCTTTTTTACATGAACGATGCCCCATTCACAAATGAATCACTTTTTTGAGTCGATTCTTTTCAAAGACTTGATAAAACAATTTATGTCTGTGCATGTTTTTTTTTTTACTCTTATAGATGGAATTCCTATTGACATGCATTATACAACTGACAGACCGCAGCGGTTGGAGTTAAACATCAGTACAGTGCATTAGTGATGTTAATGAATATATATTTATATAATCCTGCTGCACTAGTCCAAACCGGACATATACAAAATGAACTTTCAGAGAAAAAGGCAATGCCAGCAACCAATATAAAAAGAGGAAAAATAGCAAAAGCCCTAACGCATGGACCCAGTCAGTATTTTTACAGCACACTTCAATCAACACCAAACAAGCAACTCCTGGATGGGAACATGTCTTAATGTCTTGATAAAAAGTGATGAAAGTAATAGGCTCAGAAGTAAGGAAAAAGCAATCCATTCACTCCATCATGATGGAAATAGACTTAATGCAGACAATGCTCAAAGAATGTGACAAAAAAATTCCAGCAGGTCATGAAAGAGGTGAAGACATGGTTGACAAAAGAGGACAACCCATACTTTTGTCCAGATATCCTCACTTTGGAGTGGCTTGCTGTTGTGAGACCTGACTAGGTATGAATCTCATGAACAGGACTTGCTGACAACAAAGAAACTACCAAAACGAGATACCAGTTGTCACATAGAAACGTGGTTTGGAATTGCCGAACATTCCATAATCCATAACGAAACAAAAGTCAAAACAGGAACCTTCATAAGAAAAATGCATCAGTCTCTGCATGCAAGCTATTGCTCCAACCTGAGCCACATGAACCTCGATCAGTCTCAAGAAACTTCTATGAATAAGGAAGAACGTTTCCCATCCACCAAATCTAAATTCTTTCCAAAAAAAAAAAAAAGTTTCCACAAGGATGTCGCATAAAGCAAGGAAAGTCCTAGTTTTGCCAGTTTCAGCTTCCTGCAAATGTACTCTATGTAGAGGAAGAGGTAATGAAGTCATTAGTACAAAACTGAAAACTATTAATTGCATATATTAAGGTACGCTATTATTTACTGTATGAACTTCATATCATTACAGGTGCACATGCTATAGATGAAGCCATTACAGAGCTGCTTGTAGCCATTGTGAAGTCTCCAAGCCAGAATCTGGAGTACCTGTTACATCACAAAGATGTATGAATGGTTATTTGCAGAGTACACATATCAAAACAAAAATCTAAATGCATAATTGTACAGTTGTATTTGTATTTAACAGTGTGATACTGTAAGTAAATGCTGTCCTTAATCTATGCATAATTCAAGTAATTTGAGTCAAATTGAAACCATTTGTAATTTTTTAGACTATTGAGTGCTATTTAAGAGCTGTACTTAATATGAAGGGTCCAAATCTCTACCAGCTAATCCATTACACCACAGGTGTCATTTTAAACACACAAGGGAGCAGATAGCACGGCAAGGATTGCGAAAAGTGAGAGCAACTATTTATGATTCTTAATTTTGACATGCACTGTAAAAAGGGAACACATGCAAATTTTGCTTTAAGTGGGTATTTTTAATTTAAATTTGGTGTTGTAACCTACTTCAGTCATTTTGATATATCAAAAAAACAAGGAAAGCTGTTTTAACTTGAGTTAAATTGACCCAACATTCAATTTCCATTAAAGCTCAAGGTAAACACATTCAACACATGTGTACCTGCTTTTTTGCTGATCTACAAATTTTGCTTCAACAAAAACTTGTGATACATGTTTATTAAACACTTCAAATTGCATCAAAATGAAAATTGCAAATGACAGTGCTACTCTTCACCACAATGGTAACCACAAAATTCAACAACATAAACTTTTGCAAAGCATGCTGGGAACTACACTTTTGTTTTTAATTGAGTTTTTTCCCAAATAAAAAAGTTGTACCAAAGTAAAAAAAAAAAAAAAAAAAAAAAAAAAAAAAAAAAAGTCTATTTAATTTCCCTAATAAAAAGTATTTTGACAGTATCAGTATTTTTTTTCTTTGGCAGAATAACTAATTGATATTAAATTTAAAAGTTTCAACCAAATCGAAAATATAGTTTGAGGAAAAACAAATACATTAACAGCTAACAAATTACTGTATTTTTTTTAGGTTGGTCCAAAGTATATTTATATATATTTTTAGTGTACAGATGTTTGATCTTTTCAGTGACATTTAAATTATATTTTTGTTTATTTTTCTCCAATTTAGTTTCTACATGCTCACACTGACACCATTTTCATGCTTGACCCTCAAAGTGTACAACTGAAATGCAAGAAGCTAAACAGACATGCCAAAAGTTTTAAAAAGTTATTTAGCATGTTTAGCTCTAAAACACTAATAATGGTAAATTAGTTGGTGTTGCTATAGCACCACCATAAACACACACAGCATTTTTCCAAAACCAAAATATTTTTCAAAAAAAGAAGAAATCAGTATGGAAGAGAGGACTGGATGGACCAAGTGGAAACCAACATTACAACACAATCCAACATTAATTTCAGGAGGATGGTTTCAGCTGTGATGTCTTTGTGATGCTGGTAAATGGAGGGGGAAAGTGGTTTACATGAACACTGTACTCACTTTTTCCCATATGAGACTGTGTCTATTTTTTTTTTTTACTTCTGTCCTTCTAGATGGCCAAACAGGTGGTGGAAGAGTTTAGCATTAATATAACACCCAACAAGGAGATGATGTGCCACTACAGGAAAAATGTGTCCAAAATAATTGCAGTGTGGACAAAAAAAAAAAAAAAAAAAAAAAAGAGCCTAAACAGAGGAGCAATCCATCTGGATATTCATTATGCCATTTCTGCCTGTTGACTATTTGTGTTAAGTGAAAGCATTTAATAATTCCAACATTTTCTAAATAATTTCAACAACAGATCATATTTTCCTTCCAGATTTAATGTGAATTTTGCCTCAACATTAATCTGCCACCAGAAAAACAACCATGGATTAGTGATTTGTGTTTGTTATTTGTGTGCGACTCCCTCGTCCACTGATGTCGCTGGCTCACACCCCTGGTCAGACTTGCGGTAAGGCTGCACATCCGGGGTGAGGTTCAGCTCTGTCCTCTTTTCCTATGGCTCTGGCTGACGCATCGTGGGGGGCACACACGAGTTCTCCGCGGTTAAGGGTGTTGCTTCGGGCTCTTGGTCTGGTTGTGTTCCAGATCGGGACGCGATGCTCTCCAGACACCGAATTGACAGCTTCTCTCCAGTTCAGTCCGGTGGTGTCTGGGAGGTCGAGGCGTTGGTGGGGTGTAGCCCCGTTCTGGAACAGAGTCTTTAGAGTCTCATCGTCCAGGGAGTTGGTGACGGTCAAACAAATAAAGTCATTAGGTAATGGCTTTCCTGAGCCAGGGCGAGCATTATTGCCCTCTCGTCCTTTTCAGGCGGTCCGATCATCTGTCAGGTTGCGTACGAAGGAAGATGAAGGAGAACAGGTCAATATCCAAATACACAAAGTTTAATAATTCCAAACGGGTAGACAGGCAAAAGTTGCACAACATAATAGAATGGTGATCGGACAATGGACTGAACTGAAAAAGGAACTGATTTACAAACAGGAGGATTAACAAATGACATGCAGCTGTGATGGTCGTTGGTGTCCATGGTGATAGATGAACATCTATGACCTTTTTGGACCATAGTGCATTTTGGTATGTCATTTGATATAATATTGTATCAAAAAGAAGACCCCTTTTAAAATGTTGAAATTTTGACCTTTTCGATCACTGTCTGGTGCACTTTGCAGCAATATCATGTGCCTTTTGGATAACACTAATAAAACATTTATAATGTTTTTATATTAAATTAAACGTTCTTTTTGATCTAAAAGATTACCTTCCATACCTAACAGTATGTCATTCTGTCTTTACAATGACACAGGCAATTAATTTAGCCCATATTTGTAACGTTTGATCAGGCTCCAGTCCACCAGAGGAAGCCTTCACCTAAATATTGTACTTTGTTACTTCCTGTTCCTGCCACACCAGTTCCTGTCTTGCCATTGGATTGTTTTGACCAAAGCCTGTGACCTGACTACGAGACCCGCTTATGGAATCCACTCAGCCTAAATCCTCCTTACAATATTTGTGTGTTAGATTACACAGTTGTTTTTTGTTGCGTTAAGGATAAAAGTACTTTATTGGAAAACATTTTTAAACATTTTCCACCTTTTTATTTTTTATTTGGCTCTGAAATTTGAGTTATCAGCAGCCAAAAATTAAAGGGTTAGTTCACACAAAAATGAAAATTATGTCATTAATGATTCACCCTCATGTCGTTCCACACCCGTAAGACCTCCGTTCATCTTCGGAACACAAATTAAGACATTTTAGATTTAGTCCGAGAGATTTCTGTTCCTCCATTGAAAGTGTATGTACGGTATACTGTCCATGTCCAGAAAGTTAATAAAAACATCATCAAAGTAGTCCATGTGACATCAGTGGGTTAGTTAGAAGTTTTTGAAGCATAGAAAATACATTTTGGTCCAAAAATAACAAAAACTACGACTTTATTCAGCATTGTCTTCTCACGCTGACAGACGCACGCTGTATTCAAGCTATTTTAAATTGTTTGTATTTTGGTATTGCTATATTTTTTAAAATGGTGCGTAGGTGTGCATGCCGTGGATGTCCTAATCGCGTCACTGTCCGGAGCAGAAGGGGGCGGTAATGCACCAATAAGCTGGATGCCAACCGCCGTAGAAGAAGAAGAAGCAGCGTCACTGTGGATATACACAGACCTGGAAGAGAAGACAATGCTGAATAAAGTCTTAGTTTTTGTTATTTTTGGACCAAAATGTATTTTCGATGCTTCAAAAACTTCTAACTAACCCACTGATGTCACATGGACTACTTTGATGATGTTTTTATTACCTTTCTGGACATGGACAGTATACCGTTCATACACTTTCAATGGAGGAACAGAAAGCTCTCGGACTAAATCTAAAATATCTTAAACTGTGTTCCGAAGAGAAACGGAGGTCTTATGGGTTTGGAACAACATGAGGGTGAGTCATTAATGACATAATTTTCATTTTTGGGTGAACTAACCCTTTAACACGTCTATGAAATCTATTGTTTGTTGAGCTCCAGTTTTGGATATCAGTACATTTGTATATGCCAACAATAGAAATATAATTAATTTCAAAATTCATTACCATTACACAGGAATGATATTTTAATGGGCGAAAATATATCAGACTTACCAAAAAAATGGTTAATTACATTCTTAAAATGAGTACAATGTCAATGCATTACATACACACTCTAATAAGTATAGAAAGTCTTACATTTTTTGCCAGTTTTATTTTATTTTTTTATTTTTTCAAATTTTAATTATCAGTTATTCACCCATATATAGCTATATTTCACAGTCAACTAAAAGCAATAAATATGCAAATCCCCATGGTGTAGTGTGTTCTTTGGAGGGTTCTTAATAACATTCAAGTGGTTTGGGGTTAACTTGGGTAACCACTGAAAAGTCATTGAAACTTTAAAGTGCAGGTAGGATCATAGGACCTTCAGACTTCAGCGCCATGTCACACAAACATAGCCAAGTCCTCCTAAAAAGTAAAATTGCCAAGTTCGTTTGAGGTTTAATGCTTAGCAGTAGTAGATTCAGTAAGGTTCGAAGACCATTTTTAAACAACCTGTTCCACCATTATAATTATTGTGCTCTACATGTTGTAGTATTACAAGTGAACTCTTTATGTTTGACCACATCCAAATTATGAGATTTAGTGTTTTAGGTGTGCTATATAATTTAAAAATTATTCAATAACCAATACAGACACACTGAAGGTATAAGGTGAAACTTGAGGGTATTGAAGGTATAAGGTGTACTTGTCATGGATTGCACTGAGACTAGAAGGTAAGATCCAGTTGCAGTATTTAATAGGGAAATCCAAAATCGTAATCCAGCCAGGCAAGAGTTAAAACCATATAAACAGTCCACACATGAAACAAGAAACATAAACCAAAACAGAGAAGCAGGAATACCAAAGTGCATGTAACTTAGATTTAAGACTCGACAACAAAGGCAGAAACAAACTCAGTATAAATAGACAGACACTAATAACATAACTCAAGACTGCTGGGTGCAATGAAGTGATAATGAGTCCAGGAAGTGGGTTATGGGAAATGAAGTCCAAAGTGGTGAGGTAATAGTCTGGGTTGGAGTGCCCTCTGGTGGCTAACTAGGGCACTCCAACTGGTGATCATGACAGTACTTTGCTCATAATGGTTCTTTTAAAGTTCTTTTAAAGCAAATCATTCCCAAAATAAATAAATCCATAAAATAAAGAAGTGACTATTTCCAGGCATTACAGTAATAAATAAATTTAAATAATGTCATTTATTTATTTATTTAATTTTGATGGAAGGTGTGTCGATGAAGAAACTCATAGAATACAGTGTTGGTAGAAATTAAACATCTAGAGTAAGTACTACTACATTAAAAATGTTCTTTAGGGTCAGATAAATATTTTCCAACTTGTTTTGGAGTGCTGTGACCCTCCTTTCAAAAGATATTGAACTGGAAGTGTGTGCCATTGAAGAACAGCATTATAACATAGTCATGGCAGAAACTGAACTTCTACAGTAAATACTACTACATTAAACACTTGGAGTATTTAGGCTGAGAGAAATATTTTGCAACTTGTTTGTAGTGCTGTGAGCCTCTTGCCTCAGAAGATATTGAACTGGAAGTGTGTGTCATTGAAGAACAGCATTGAAACACGGTGATGGTACAATTTTGATATATGAGGCACAAATTAACCATCTTGAAGAAAGTTTTGCCACTAGTTTTTGAAGTGTTCACCCAAAATAAACATCTTGTTTGCTGTCATAGTTTCTGAGTACTTGTCAATAATCTGACGGATTCAGTACCACAGAGAGATTTCTGCAGGACACTAAACATAATTTGTGAATTGTGATATTGTAAGAGCTTAATGTTAAAAGAATACAACAGGAAAACATAGACAGTTTAGACATTATTTTTATTCAGCACCTGAAGAACACAGCAAGACATGGGCTGTAGTATGTTCTGTAGGGTCCAGACAAGATGTACCAACTTGCTTTGGAGCAGTCGGCCCATGCTTTCAAAACCTATTGAAATAAATCATGTCAATGTTAAAAACAGCACACCAACACAGTTATTGTTCATTTTGAGGCAAATAAATAAATAAATACATTTTTAGGTCACTACATTGGACATTCAATAGACATTCGCAAGAAAGTATGCGAATCAATTTTTCATACACTATCATAGAAAAAAACAAGATCTTTCTATGTAAAGAATAGTTGAAAACAAAGTTCAAGATTCCCAAGTCCCAAATTCCCAACCAAAAATAACACTAACCAAAAAAAAAAAAAAAATGCAGATCAAATTACACATGTACAAGGGCTTATGGGTACAATCCCCCAATGCAGCATTATTTGGTTATTTTATTATCGACACAATCCTCGACAGAAAGGAAAAGGGGGAGGTGTTGCTGTAATTTATAGTAATATTAACAGTATCAGCCAGAAGTCTTTCAAATATAATTCCTTCGAAGTGATGGTACTTTACGTAACATTATGTAAGTTGACATTTGTGTTGGCTACTGTATACAGGCCACCAGGGTACAATACAGACTTTATCAAAGAGATTGCCAATTTTCTATCAGAATTAGTACTAGCTGCAGATAAAGTCCTTGTTGTTGGTGATTTTAATATCCATGTAGATAATAAAAAAGACTCATTAGGATTGGCATTTACAGACATTCTAAACTCTATTGGTGTTAGACAACACGTGTCGGGACCCACTCACTGTCGTAATCATACTTTAGATCTAACATTGTCACATGGAATCGATATTGATGCCGTTGAAATTCTGCAGCAGAGTGACGACATCTCAGATCATTATCTAGTCTCGTGTATACTACATTTAGTCAAAGAGGCTAAACTGCCTCCCTGCCATAAATATGGTAGAACCATCACTCCTACCACTAAAGATTGCTTTATAAATAATCTTCCTGATCAGTTTCATCGCCATAGCATACCAGACAGCTTAGAAGACCTCGATATTGCAACAGAAACTATTGCCTCTGTCTTTTCCAGCACATTAGACTCAGTTGCTCCTTTGCGTTTAAAAAAGATTAAGGAAATTAATCCAACACCATGGTACAATGAGCACACTCGGGCCCTAAAAACAGCAGTTAGAAAAATGGAGCGCAGCTGGAAGAAAACAAAACTAGAAGTATTTCGCATTTTGTGGAGAGAGAAAAGGATTGAGTACAGAAAGGCCTTAAAAACTGCTAGATCTGCCTATTTTTCAAAACTTTTAGAAGAAAATAAACACAACCCAAGGTATTTATTTGATACAGTGGCTAAATTAACAAGAAATAAAGCTTCAACTTCTGATGTTTCCAAAGAGCACAGCAGTAATGACTTTATGAACTTCTTTACTTGCAAGATTGATAATATTAGAGAAAAAATTATAACCATGCAACCGTCTACTACAGTCTTGTGTCAGACAGTGCATTGTAGTGTCCCTAAAGAAAAATTAAATTCATTTACTGCTTTAGGAGAGGAAGAATTGTCTAAACTTGTTAAATCATCAAAATCATCCACATGTATGTTAGACCCTATACCGACTAAGCTATTGAAAGAGATGCTTCCAGAGGTTATAGATCCTCTTCTTAATATTGTTAATTCATCTTTATCACTAGGATACGTACCAAAAACCTTTAAGCTGGCTGTTATTAAACCTCTTATTAAAAAACCACAACTTGATCCTAGAGAATTAGTCAATTACAGGCTGATCTCAAATCTCACTTTTCTGTCAAAAATACTAGAAAAGGCAGTTTCATCACAACTATGTTCCTTTTTAGAAAGAAATAGTATCTGTGAGGATTTCCAGTCAGGATTTAGACCGTACCATAGTACTGAGACTGCTCTCATTAGAGTTACTAATGATTTGCTCTTATCATCAGATCGTGGTTGTATCTCTCTATTAGTGTTACTGGATCTTAGTGCTGCATTTGACACTATCGATCACAATATTCTTCTAAACAGACTCGAAAATGATGTTGGCATTAGTGGAATTGCATTGGCATGGTTCAAATCATACTTATCTGACCGTTATCAGTTTGTAGTAGTAAACGATGAGATGTCATATAAATCACAAGTAAAATATGGAGTACCGCAAGGCTCAGTACTAGGACCGTTGCTTTTTACTCTGTACATGCTACCGTTGGGAGATATCATTAGGAAGCATGGCATTCGTTTTCATTGTTACGCTGATGATACTCAGCTCTATATATCTTCGCGCCCTGACGAAAATCACCAAATCGCTAAGTTAACAGAATGTATAGCTGATATAAAAAACTGGATGACCAGTAATTTCCTACTACTAAATTCAGGAAAAACAGAGATTCTAATTTTTGGACCGAAAACTTCTTCATGTAATAACCTAGAATACTGTCTAACACTTGATGGTTGCTCTGTTAAGTCTTCGTCGGTAGTTAGGAACCTGGGTGTGCTCTAATCTTTCATTTGAAGGCCATGTTACTAGCATCTGTAAAACTGCATTCTTCCATCTGAAAAATATATCTAAACTACGACATATGCTCTCAATGAAAAATGCAGAACAGTTAGTTCATGCGTTTATGACCTCAAGGCTAGACTACTGTAACGCTCTACTGGCTGGTTGTTCTGCTCGCTTGATAAATAAACTACAGCTCGTACAAAATGCAGCAGCTAGAATTCTTACTAGAACTAGGAAGTATGACCATATTAGCCCAGTTCTGTCATCACTGCATTGGCTTCCTGTTAAACATCGTATAGATTTTAAAATCTTGCTAATTACTTACAAAGCACTAAATGGTTTAGCTCCCCAGTACCTAAGTGAGCTCTTAATACATTATAGTACTTCACGTTTATTGCGATCTCAGAATTCAGGCCAGCTGATAATACCTAGAATATCAAAATCAACTGCAGGCGGTAGATCCTTCTCCTATTTGGCACCTAAACTCTGGAACAATCTTCCTAGCATTGTTCGGGAAGCAGACACACTCTGTCAGTTTAAATCTAGACTAAAAACGCATCTCTTTAACCTGGCATACACATAACACATTATCAATTTATATTTTCAAATCCATTAAAGGATTATTAGGCTGCATAAATTAGGTCAGCCGGAACCGGGAACACCTCCTATAACACCAGATGTACTCGTTACATCAGAAAAAGAATGGCATCTACGCTAATATTAGTCTTTCTGTTTATCCCGAGGTTTACCGTAGTCAACCGGATCTGGGCCGTATCCAGCTGAGACCAAGGACCGGTGCCATGACAAGACCACAACACAGCCCTAAAGTATCAGCAGAGATCAAGTCAACTAGATCATCCATTGTGAAGACATCATCAACACGACAGCCAGTGCCACAGTTCCTCAACAGACTGCCCATACCGGCGTGATGAATACGATCCTCAACTGGACACGACCACAACGCAGGTTCCCACGTCCCTGGGTCAGACATGATTTTAAACACTTCATTAAGTTTTGTTTTACAGAAAGCCTCTCTTTAAAGTGAATTTCGTTTTGTAAAAATTGTATCTTAATTTTAATCAATGTTTCATCAACCAATTTCCTGGATTTAATAAATAAGAAGCAAATATAGCAGACAATATAATCATGGATGCGCGGGCGCGATCACTGGCGCGTGAACTGGAGCGTGTCTTATAGGCTAAATGAACCGAAACTCAGCGTATAATCTGCTTGCCTCGCAGCCATGAGAAATATATCTATAGAAAGCTTGAAATATCTACTTTAAAACGAAATAATTAAAAACGAAAAGAGTGTACTCTGATTATGTAATCCGAATGAAATGTGCATTTTCTCTAATCGCGTCCAGTAGCCTATATGCGGAGATGATGAGAGTCAGTAATGTCAACTTCATCTTTGCAGCCGACTCTGATTCAGAAAACATTATTTTATTAATAAACAATTAAAATGTCTCCTTGCTGTTTTTTTGTCATATTCATAATCATAACTTTCGCCGGTTCTTTATGGCAAGCGTTATGCGTGCGCTTGAGTGCATAGCCTATATTACATAAACGCTCATTAATAGTTTATTCTCTGCAGTATTTAAGAAATTAAATAAATATAAATGTGATTAGTCAACTAATGGCTTAAATAAACAACTACTAGTCGACTAGAAAAACTTATTTCACATATTTTCGATCCAGCATGTCACAAAGGGTATTCTGGCTTGAGCTCGCGCTCAGCTCTCATGCTCTGACACACACACACACACACACAAACACACACACACAAACACACACAAACACACACACACACACACACACACACAGAGAGAGAGAGAGCGAGCATCGTAGGCCTACATTATTATCAGTTTAAAATTATATTTGTGTATGACTAACCGCAGCACACACCAGAGAAAAATCTTTGCAGGTCCTATGAGAGAGAGCTTAACGTTACTTGGATGAAAACCACTTCAGTGAGCTCAATTATAGTAACGCGGCTTTTTTGCCAGTAACGGTAACAGCGTTGTAACGGGAGAAAAGTAATTCGTTTGATTACTGGTTACTGAAAAAAGTAACGGCGTTAGTAACGCCGTTTATTCATAACGCCGTTATTCCCATCACTGCTTATATCTTTGGTATATTCTGTCAACAGATGCTGTCTCTGCGGTCATCATTGTGCCATCAGACACAATGAGAAGCTCATCAGAAAATGGAATATAGGCTAATGTGTAATTTGTATTTGTGTATAGAGGGTTACCATGGTCCAATATTTTTTTTTTCTTTAATGAAAAACATGATACGTTTTGCTGAATCTATGTTAAGTTTAAATAAAAACTTGGATTTGTTAATGGAATATGTCTCTTCAATAGTGATGTTCTTACATTTTATTTAATTTAGTGGCCTTGAAAACAAATGCATTCAACTTTGGGAAAATGTGTTAAACTGTATTTAAATAGTAGCACAACTGTATTGTGTGAGATTATGTAATTCAAAGTACAGTAGTCAACAGTTGAAGTGGATCAAAAAAGTTCAGCAAAGTTGTCCTAAGAAGAAGGTTTTAGGACAACATTGATTAAAGGTTTTGATCCGCTTCAAATGTTGACTATATTATACAAAGTATAAGTAATAAATAAAGTGTATTGTTATTGACTGCAAAGTGTGTAATGTTTAGTATTTGGAATAAGCCAAAGGTACTGAGCATACAGTATATACTATTACCTGTAAAATAATATATTTAGTGTATATTGTGTGTTTGGAAGACACTCGTAACTATTTTGTAATGTACTTAAATCACAAATAAAGTGTACTTATAACACAAAGTGTACTCATAACAGAAATAAAGTATACTTATAACACAAATAAAAGTATACTTATAATACAACGTATATTTATAACAAATAAAATATACTTATAACACAAATTAAGTACACTTTAATATCACTAATCAAGCATGTAATTAGTCCCTACACAGACATATACTTAAAGTGTACTAAGTATACTTGAAGTTGTTCCAATTTAGCACACAAAAGTATACTAAATATATTTAAAGTTGTATTTTAATACTACTTAATTACAACTTAAATATACTTAGTACAAAATTAGTTGTTTCAAAATAGCACCCTTTAAGTTAACTAATCATTAACACACTTGAAATATACTAATAATTAGTCTTGCTGCAAGTATACTTAGCATACTTTTTTTTCACTAGGGGACCCTTTTTGGGGTTGGGTGGGGTGTTGTCCAGTAGGCCTAACTGATGATGAATATAAGGTGAACAGAACAGTGTAAATGCAACAAAAATGCATGCCAAACATGCATAAAAACTGCTTTTAAAAAAACCCATTGAAAATGTTTTATACCAGGGGGCTCAAACTCAAATTGGCGGGGGGCCATTTCTGTGATTGACACCTCATAGGAGGGCCATATTAACATTCAAGCGCAAGAAAGCGCAACATTTCAGAAAATTTACTTTCCTTTGCATTATTTCTCATTTACTTTCATTATGCCAACTAAAATGTTTTTATACCTATACTATAAATATTTTATTTACCATACTAAATGTAAACAGCAGTGTCTCTCTCATTGTTACAGAGTGTAATATAATTATATAATACTATTACTAATATAATACTACTAATATAGCCTACTAATATAATGCTATTAATTGCAATAGTCTGGTGCAACTTCTCACATCCAACAAGGTGCATGGAATAAAAAATATGTAATTTAGGAATAAAACCAGCAAAACTTGTGGCGTGGAGGGGTCAGAAATAAACAAAAAACTGGAGATATATATAAGCGCATTGGAAAGAAGGAGAATGCGGCGCGGGCGCTTATGTGACGCGATATGTGAATGCCCCCATAGAACGGCGACTTTTTCTTTGCATATCAGTCATAATGTCCCGCGGGCCGGCAGTTTGAGACCACTGCCATAAGTGATAACAAAATAAAACAAAAGTTTTTAGAATAACTCGCGGGCCGCACTAACACTAAACTTTGATGTCAGTTGGGGGGCCACAAAATATCATCCCGCGGGCCTCAAGTGGCCCGCGGGCCGCGAGTTTGAGACCCTGTTTTATACTGAAAGTAGCCTATATCAGATGCAATTAATATGGATGAATGTAAGGAACTTTTTTTATTATTTATTTATTTTTTTTATTCTCCTCAAAATGACTTTCAATATACTAAACAGGGGGATGAGGGTGAAGGAGCAAATGAAAACCCCCAGCTCCTCCAGCTTTTCAGGAAGTGGTTTTGTCAGGTGTTCCCTGCAGTGACAAATCTCTATCAGAAATCTACAGAAACCATGTGAGACTTTGCATTTGTGTCTGATTCACAAGTGCAATTTTACTTTAAAAACTGTTTATTAAAAAAAGATAAAACTTACATACTCAAATATTTCAAACACACCATAAATGAACTCGCAAATTGGACATGGTAAATATATTAGTCAGCTGCAAATATGGCTTGACCCCAAAAAAATTCTAACAAAAGGTTTCTCAGTGGTATACAGTAGTATCAGATGTACTTAAAAACATACTAAAAGTTTACCAAAGTTTGACTTCAAGAAGGGCCCCATTTTCAAAATGGCGGCCGTCAGGTCCTTAAAATGACCATTACTCCTTTGTATTCCTCCTAGACCAGGAATACCGGTGCCTGATACATGTTTTGGCCATGTAATATTCTAATTAGCATATTTGCATGGTAGATAAGTGATTACAAGTACAATTATATATTAAAGCAATTGGTCACAAGCATATTTATGCGAAAATAAGTAAAATTTCCCTCAAGTAATTGCATATTTCTCCTTTGTCATATCGTTTTGCCTAGTGTTGGTGGTTTCTGTGGTTCATAACCATTCTTTTGATTCCAGTAAAGAACAAATTCATTAGAACTGTGTGATACTGTAAAATTAGTAAAAACAGGGCTGCCACGTGAAGGCTCAGTACCGCTAACCCCTTTTATTTTTTTGGGTTTTGTTTTTTTATATATATTTTTTATATATATTTTATAATGCGTTTTGCTTTTTTTTTTTTTGCCTTTTGTTTTTTTTTATTTTTTTTTAATACTTTCCTTACTTATACATATCTTTTTCTATTTTCTTCAGTTGTTTCCTCTTATTCTGGTTTATTTTTTAGACGTTTTTGCACTGTGACCTTCACTAGATTTACCACTAGTCGTCACACTCTTCCTCCCATAGAGGTTGATTATAGTGATTCTCACAATTCCCAACTTGACATGGTCCACAAGCAGGCATGCATGGTAGTCCATATGCCCTGCAACTGCACCGTTGTGTTCGGCAGGCAGTTGTGCAATTACAGTGGATCATCTGCAGGAGGCTTTCTGGAGCATAACTGGCAGGAACCGGTTGTCCACCAGTTTCCATCCCCAATCATCTGTGTTCATGTCACCTTCCTTTCCAGTCCACACCATGATCTGGAAGTAAACTCTTTGGCAGTGGTATTTGGTTGAGGACTCAGTTGGAGGCAGACGTTCTGGGGTAACAAATGATTTGGCGGTAACAATTTTCTTGCTAAAAAGGTTGTAGCGCAAAGAGGCAAGTGAATCAGTACTCTTTCCGCCAAACAACACTGCAGCTTTGACAATTTCCACGTCGGCATCACCTGATGCATTGATAACAGTACAGCCCTTCTTCTCCAGCTCCTCAGTCATAAGATTGATAAGTCCTTGTTTGTTGCAAGATCTGGAAAGGAAATCATCCTTTCTTCCCACAAACCCAGTCTCTGCATTGAAGTTAACGATGGGGTGAGTGTTTTCACCACGTCTCTGATGCGTATTGTCTTTGATGGAAGGACCTTCAGTATAACCATCAAAAACGACTGTTGCTTTACCATAATGGCGTATGGTAAAGTCTGCATATGACTGTGCAATGGCACCGTAACTGTCACCCTTTTTCATGCCAAGCGGTGAACCAGGGAGCCACCGTCAAGGACATAATGCTCAGTTGGTGGGATGGAATCCAGGACAGTTTTGTTAAGACTTCTTGCTTGAGACTGTGACTGCCTGCGCTAGTTGGGGCTTGTTGGCTTTACGGAAGATTTCCTTGCCTTCGAACAGGGCTGCAGGAAATGAGCAGAGCTCATAGCTCATTACATCTTCCAGTGAAAACTGTTCAGTTTTCGACATGATCAGGAATCGTTGGAACAGCAAAGCAGGATCAATGGTTCGGTCTTGGGCAACTTCGATGGTGGAGTCATCTGCAAGGGTTTTTGCCTGGTCTTTCCGTTTGAAGGATATTCCAAAAACGGGTTTTCCAATAATCTTTTCAATGATCTCATTGCCAACAGTCTCAAACTCATGCACATTCACCTCCTCTTTGGCAACAACACCAGTTACAATGTTTCTCAGAGATGGGTCTGGAGAGAATGGTGTGCAAATGCTAAGCTTTTCCTTGATCTTTTCTAGATCAGAGTGATCTCTTTTAATCCTCGCTTCTGAGGATTCTCGGTGCTGCTCGCTGGTCATGTAGGTGAGGTCATTGAATTCCTGCATGGCGTTGTTGTATTCAGATGTGATGGGTGTAGACATGGTCCACAATGCTCGCATTTCTTCAGTCATTCCACTTCCATGGGTCAAGCCTCCACTGCTTTTCAAGGATCGCATCAATGTCTGCTCGATGACAAGGTCAGAGCTAAGGCCTGCCCAGTACTGGTTGCTGCGGCGGATCACATGGAAACCCCTGGAAAACTTGTCATGTACATCAGGGTGTCTGGTCTCGAGTTGGCACATTTCTTGGAGGTAGAAATATGCTGATTTTAGGTAGTTGTAGTGCCCAGCGGCGGCAAATATTGGCAGACAGTCCAACATTGCACAAAAGTGCATCTTCCAAGATCCCGTACGATCTGCTTTGATCAGAGCTCGGGCTGTCTGCAGCATCTTCTGATAGTTTACCCACAGCCGGCTGGTTTTTGACCTTGTGCTAAGGTCTGCCCTCTTTGTGTCCACCTTTTCCTTGATTTGGTTCAGCATATCTGATGCTGCAGCACTCTCCAAAGTTGTTTTTTTTCATTACCATGGATGAATACATCTCACCAGCTTGGTTCACCAATGACTCAAACTGTGAGTCATCCTCCTGCAGCTCTGACACAACCAGGTGATTGAGACATCTGTCCACCAGCAAATGTCCACGAAAAGCTCTTTGCACTGACTTTCCAGTCATCATGTGCTGGACGGCATTTGATCCATAGACAACTTCCATAATGTTCCTGAGTCCTGTGCCTTCCATCAGTGTGCCTACTGCACCAAGTAGGTTCATAAAAGTATGAAAACCTCCAAGCATTAAGACTATGCTTTTCAGGGGACTGCTCTGTGGTACATCCATGATTATCTCTGCTGCTTTCCAGTACAGTGGCTGATCAAACGTAATAATGGGTGGAGCATTGTGTTTGATAGCCAGGTCACAAACAAAATCCAAAGTGGACAAAATACATGTTTTGTCTCCAGAGTACAGGTCAATAATTGGCAGGAACACAACTGATGATTGGCCTGGATGTTCTAGTCCTTGATGAATGATATGCATCATTCCCTGCCACCCTGGGGTTTGTTGTTTGAAGTTCAGTGAGAGCTCCCACAGGACATCAACTGTTCTGTCACAGCTGATCAGTGCTGGGAGGTCGTTGAACACGATGGTTTGGCGCACATGTTTCACAAAGCGATATTCAATGACTGGGATTTTACTTTGCACTGCAAAATCTAGATTGGTAATGTGTCTCCTTGGAATGATACAGTCCTTTTTTCGCCCTGGAGTGATTGCTGCTATGATTCCCATTCTGTGGAAGGTCCCCTTACCATCAATAGTAAGGATGTTGTGGTCAACATTGTCCCCAGCAAAAAGAAGTGCCATGTCCAGCACATCTATGTCATCCGCTAACATATCTGGGGCAACTGAATCTGCTGCATTCTTTTCAAAACGCAAAACTTCCTTGTATGATGAAGCAAATCCCAGTCCATGAAGGGTATCCACCAGAAACTGTGACCGATACATATGATGTGCCTGTACTGCAAGGCCAAGTTGTAATGGAGCTACCACAGCACGTGGTCGTGCTGCCTGCACAATTGCCTGTCCAATTCCTGCAACCTTTCGGCTTGTCTCCTTAAATTCAAATTCATTCATTATTATGAACCGTAATTCATTATTATGATCCGTAACAGATGTGACATTGGTCTTGATATCACTTTTGATCAATCACGCAGCTGTTTGAATGATCGCTCATTTCTTGGATTCCTTATCCTTTTCTTGTTCACTGACATAAGAGCGTAGTATTTGTGATGTCTTCTCTCTCATTGTCACTATGTCATGGAGGCCTTCCCCTTCAGTGAAATGTACATTGTTCTGGTTCTGTTCTCTCAATTTTCTCTTGAGGTATTGATTTCCATATGGTTCAGAATCTGGGTTTGTCAGAGATTCCTTCATTTTGTCTCGAAGATGTGTAATTGTCAACTGTTCCTCGTCATTACTCTCGAGGTAAGAGCAAACTTTCATGAATGCCTGCTCCTGATCTTCATTTTTGGGCCAGCCAGACTTTCTGCGCTTTGCCTCTGGGTCTTTCTGGAACTGTATTGGTATGTTATATCAGTTACGAAAACTACTACTGCATAAGTGGTGGTAAACACAGTCTGCAGCATGTAGATCACGGCCATAATACTCGATCCTGCCTTTTACAGGGAAAGCCCAATGATCTGCATGATTGTCACAACACTCAAGAATGAACTCTGCGAGCGTATCAGTCTTAACAGTATTTGTTTCTTTACTTGTGTTATCATAGTCCCACAGAAAAGACAATCAGTTTGGCTGTTGAAAGGACCAGTTGCTACTCTGGCACTTCTTTTTGGTGGCTCAGCTTTATTCTCTTGTTGGATTTTAATGTCTTTTTTATTTATATACTTCTGTCGACATTTTGAGTGTACTATTTCACCAGCGGAAATGTGTAAGTCATCGCCTCTTTGTACACTTGCATTGTTGATTCCATCAGCTCCCTTCTGATGAACCTCAACCACATCAGAGCCATCTCTTAAGTTTTTACTCCAAATGGGGCAAGTTTCTTGGTTAACAACAACATGACTCATGGTTAAAATTGCATTTGGGTGCAATCTGGGTGGGTGGGTGTTGGGGGGGGTATTTTAAGTAGTCAAGGATGAATTTTGTTATCGCAAAATGGTATACACTGTGCTGCCAACATTTAAATGAGGCAAGTAATATCAAATGTCAGTATTCTCTTCCACCATCTTCTGAATTGTTGAAAATTGTGAATTTAGTTTTGTTGGGTTTAGTATAATGCCACCTTTATACTCAGAACATCTATAGAGAATGCATTACATATGTATTACTTTATTCAAATTGAAACAAAAAAACGGTGTGTGTCCAAAAACATGTACTGAGTAGGAGTTACATGACATAGGCAAAATCGTTTACATCGCTGGTTCACCCCAAACAAAGATAGAATCTTACAGTAATCTCACAAAATTATGTATTCCATAAGTATGTAATCATGTCAGTGCAATTTAGACAAGTCCAATGGATTCATAGACCCAGAAAACATGGGGTTAGACACCAAGATTACTTGGTTAGGTCAAATAATGAAGGAGTTAGGATATTTTAAGGGCTTCCTGCCCATCTTGGACACCATCTTGAAAATTACACCTTTCTAGTGGTCAAACTTTGGTAAACTTTTAGTATGTTATTAAGGACACCTAATACTACAAAAAACAGCTGAGAAACCTTTTGTTAGAATTTTTTTAGGGTTAGGTGTTTTTTTTTTCATATATGCAGCCGTCTATATTGCTCATTTACATCTGAGAATAACACTGACTTCCTGAACACATGATGTCATATATCACTGAATCACTAAAAGGGTTCAGCTTTGTTGAATAGTCACTTTTATTATGATTTATTCTGATTTTGGATGTGCAGATTTATACCGGCTGACGGTTTATTGACCACATGCAGCATAAATGGGCTTCTTGGTTTCAGATTTTGGAGGTTCCCTTTCGAAAGGGAACTCGCTCTGCGTTTGAAACGATATGGTGTCTGAACGATGTCTGAAAGCCAACTATCCAACAACTCCAATCCCTATTGGCCGGCAACAGCCTATGACGTAATATGGTGCGACCTGGAAGTATAAAGGAGCGCCTGGAGAAACAGTCAGTATCTCTTTGTCTTTCGGGTCTGTTCTGTCTGATCGCGGCTATGTTGACTCCGGTAAGGGATTTTATATATGCCTTACAAATGTTATCGAGAGTGTGTTCATCCATGTCCCAGGTTATGACACTTGATATACACATTTATGGGCATTTTCTGTCTGGAGAGGAGCACGCATAGACAGTGCTTGAGGGCGCTGTCTGTGTGTTTGTCTGTTATTTACTGTGAGCGTCTCCCTATTGGGACGCTCTGTGCTAGTTTCGGTACTCTTCTCAAGGAAAGAGGTGTCCGCATCTGTGCCTGATGATTCTGGCCCCGTTTGTGCTCAGGCAAAAATGGCGGCTGCAATCATAAGGTTTGCAGGTGAGCTCGTTGAAATGTTTGAGAGAGTTGTATTCTCTCTCAGCTCCCCCGGGGCCGACGAGGGTGAGTTGGATGATGATGACATCTGTGTTTGACATCATCGCGTTCAGAAGCGAGTGCTTCTCTGGCTGCTAAAGTGTATGCGGGGCTGCTGGTGTTTTTGGGACGCGCTTTTTGGCAGGCTGCAGCTGCCATGAGGGCGCGTTAAGAAAGGGGCCGCGCGCGGATGGCTCGTCGAGTGGTTGGAACGCTGCAGCTCCCATAAACTTTCCTTTCCTCCCTGATCTCCACGTTTGAGATCGGGAGGACAGGGAAAAACCCTCTAGCCGTTCAGATTTGTATCTAAGCCCAGACAGATGGGGGTAGAAGAAGCGAGAGTGAGATGGGCAATCGATTGTAAACACTGTTGCATTTGTAATCGATCCCCCAGCTACATAGGGTGATTTATATCTACCCTCTCCTCTTCTTCTTTCACCACCTGTGTGTGTGTATATATATATATATATATATATATATAAAATATATGTTTATACATATGTTTATATGCATGTATATATATATTTTGTAGAAAAGTAGGGTTTTTTTGGGCAAACTATGGTTGATAGGTTAACTAGAATGATATATTGTGCAGGCCACAAAATGGTCGGCTCTTAGCCACCTGTTGTTTAGAGTAGCTTCTCATCTGCTGTCTCTAGAGTAGTTTGAGTTAGCAGTCGCCACTTCAGTTAATATGTATGTTTAGGTCGGCCTTAATCGGCCGCCTGACATTGTTTGATGGTGAGCTTTGCTTTCTCTTTTCCATGAGATTTGGAGGTGAAGCCCAGGTTTCACTAGGCTTGTGGCCCTGTAAGTAGGCCCGTAGCTTAGCGTCCAGGCTAGTGCTAGGTTAGGTGTGTTATATGTTAGGTGTCTGTTTGAGTGGTAGGCCTTATAGCCTCCCTTAGACCATGTTGGCTTTGTTGGTTCCCTTTAGTCACATATTTAGGGTACATTGCCTATTGGAATGTGTAGCCTAGCGCAGGTTGCAGTTAGCTTCCCATAGTTATGTTGGGTTAGAGCTGGTTCCCTGTAGCTTGACCCCCTTTTAAATTCATGAGGTGAAGCCACGTCATTAAATCGGCAGGCCCCTTCAGGCCTCCTTTTTAGTCCACATGTTGGCACAGTTTGCGTTTTTAACCTGCAAACAGGCTGAATGCCACTTGTTGCTGGAATGGTAGGCCCCTCAAGGCCTCCTTTTTAGTTGACTTGCTGGCAGGATGCCTGGAAAGCCATACCACCATCAGCCACGCCCCATTGCTGACGGATAGGCCCTAAACAGGCCTCTCATGGAGTATGTGGCGTAATATGCATTTCCTTTTAGAAAAAACTAAACCCTTGAATGCATGGCCTGATGGTTGGTATGGTTATGGTAGCCACTTGCTGATGCCACGTGTTTTCTAAGGTAGGCCTACTTCGGCCTCCGGTGTAGCATGTGGAGTTCAGTTATGTACTCCTCTCGCTGTGAGAGTAACTGGGTGTTTTTACAGAGTATTTTGAGTGGCTGGCCCCTCAGGTTGATTATTCTGGTGAAACCTTACTGAGGTTTGGTTTAAACTATATCTGCCTCCTTGAGTCTGATTCCTACTCTAGTTGAGCTGAATAGCCACCTAGCGCCTATAGTGGATTTATTGTGCTCCTAGAAATGACCACTAGACTTACGCCGTGTGTCTTGGAGGTTGCTAGGCTTTTTGGGCTGCCTTTTTGAACATACTGGTGTATGTTTGTGTATATTTCTCTTTGTATTTGTATTTGTATTTATTATTTATAAAGCACATTTCAATACAACCGAAGTTGTCCAAAGTGCTGTACATTAAAATTGGGAAAATACAAGGCATAATTAATATAAAGCATACAAAACATAGAACACATACACACCTAGGGATCACCCGACAATTTAAAAGCCATATTAAGTAGATGAGCTTTAAGCAAAGATTTAAAACTAGAAATTGTCTGAGCAGATCTAATAGAAAGAGGCAGTGAGTTCCATAACTTCGGAGCAGCTACTGAAAAAGCCCGATCTCCTCTTAGTTTTAATTTAGATCTGGGTACCACTAAAAGAAGCTGGTCAGAAGATATCAGGGGCCTGACAGAAGAATAATGGTTAACTACGGTCTCCAAATACTTTGGTGCCAGCCCATTCAGAGATTTAAAAACAAACAATAAAAGTTTATATTGAATTCGAAAATAGACCAGCAACCATTTAAGGGAAAATAAAATCGGAGTGATATGGTCATGCTTTCGGGTGCCTGTTAGCAATCTCGCCGCCGAATTTTGAACCATCTATAGGCGCGACAGATCTTTCTGGCTAACTCCTATGTAAAGAGAATTACAATAGTCTAAACGTGAGAACACAAGAGCATGGATAACAATTTCTAAATCTCTAAAAGAAAGAAAAGGCTTGATGAGTCTCAAGTTAAAAAAACAAGATTTGACCACAGAGTTAATTTGTTTATCAAATTTAAATTCTGGGTCAAATAGTACTCCTAAATTTTTCACCACTGGTTTACTATATTTAACCAACAGTCCAAGAATAGAATTTGTGGTACCCTGTTTTCCATCTGGGCCAAAGAACATAATTTCAGTTTTATTTTCATTGAATTTCAGAAAATTTAACGCCATCCAGTCCCTTTGAGAATTATCTGTATACACTTCTGGTTGGCCAGAGGCCATCATCATTCTTGGTGCCTAAACACTGCCACGAGCTGATGCCACGTGTCTGTTAAGGTTATAGGCCCTTCCAGGCCTTCCTTAATACGTGTTTTACTGAGTACACTGCTCGTTGGATTGTGTTAGGTGGATTGTCATGTGGGCACTTTGCAGCCCTCTTATGCTGCCATTGAAGTTGTCTGTCTGCCCCAGTAAGACAGGTGTTCAGGGTTGCCCCTCCAGGCCACTTTCTGAATATACTTCTGTTTCACATATAGTTACTATCATGCTTTAGGCCCCTCTTCAGCCTCCATGAGTATGTACCCATTGCATGGTCCCTATTAGGGTTATGTTTGTAATAGTGCTTAGTTCCCTAAGCTGATCATGGTGGTAGGCCTTAATCAGGCCTCCTCCTGAGATTCAGCCCTAGGCTGGTTTGTGCTCACCTTAAACAGGCATCTCTACGCGTGGGTTTGAGTTGCTTACTGCCCTTCTTGCAGTCACTCTTACCTGCTCTCTTCTGAAGAATGCGTTTTAGAGATTCTGTATTCAGACAGGGTTGGCATGACTAAGTTTGTCCTATGACAGACCAGGTCGGCCTCCCTGGTGGCATTGGGGGTGACTTTGTTTCCCTCTAGTGACTGGCCAAGGTCCCTTTCGGTTCTGTGGCCACATTCCCTTAAAGGGACGACTTTCTCTTTGGAAAAGTTGGTTCCAGATGCCTTTAGCGGCCTTGGTAGATCTTCTGCGGAAGGCCTTCTTGAGGCTCAGCTTGGGCTGTTGGCCATAGGGAATGCTGTCACTGACAGCCTGGTGTGACGCGAGGGTGAGTTGCTGAGCGTTTCCTTCGAAACTGCTCGACATTTGTCAGCCATATTATTTGGCATGCACTTTCCTTAAGCATGGTGGCATGGGTATATCGTTCCCCATAGCGTTTCAAACGCAGAGCGAGTTCCCTTTCGAAAGGGAACATCTCAGCTTATATATGTAACCATGGTTCTCTGAGAACCAGGGAACGAGACTCTGTGTTTCCTTGCCATGCTTCAGGCTGCCTGTCTGCAGAACAGTCCCTCACAGGGACGTGCACAGACATTTTGGGGGGCAGGGGCTCAAGTGAAAAAAAGGGCACTTCTCATAATTATTTATTTAAAAAATAATGAACCCTTAAATATATTAAGACAACTTTGACTTCACTTAAACTCACGCAATTGTTTTATACTCCACAGATTTCTACAAAATAATCAGTTCACACAGAGACCATGGTCTTCTTTAGTATTGACTAGGTTTATCGCAAGAGAAGTCAACAACAACTATTTTACGTAGCTATATATATATAGAATAAATGACTGGACCAAGGAGAGGGACATAGTTTCACTAATAATTTGTTTATTTTGCACAAATCAATAAATCGTTTTAATTTTTTGGTGTTATTGGAATACTTCTTTCATGAAGTGGACAATTTTAAGATTTTACAATTTTAAGGTCCATTTTTGCTGCCATGTCTTTTACTCTAATGGAAAGAAAACTTAACCCTAACCCTACACATTTAGATGGAGTTTGTTTTAAGCCTACTACCCTCCGTCTGTTTGCATCTGTAGATTTCTTCTAAATTAACCAAAATAAGCTAATCTGCATATTTAAACACATCAAGATTTTTTTTCCCTGAACTGTTAATACATTATATATTATAACAAATGCCTGCAGAGGGCGCCAAAAGCCTGCTGATTTTTGTTGTTAGACAGCACAGCACGATCAAATTCACGATCAAAGCCAACCATGATTAAAAAAATATATTATTAGTTAAATAATAATATTCGCCCACTTCTTTGTGATAGAAATGCTACAGCCACTGTAATTTCTTCAACAAGAATATTTGGACATCAAAGAATAGCATTATGTAGCTGATGCTGTATTATGATTTTTAAATAGTTTTAATAAACCATGCATCCTTAGAAAACTGTCTAATAATGTGGTTCATGGATGTGCGTCCATGAAATGCTTCTCTTCTTGTATTGACAGCCCAACCTATCGGTCAAGTGTTTACCATGGTTCAAAACGCAATGCAGAGCACAATACAATAATTGAAATTATAATATGACATTTCATTTCATTAGTATCAAATCAGGCAGATGTGTTGATGGTGGTCAAACTACTAATGCAGCGTTAAATGTATAAATAACCCTTAAATAGACAAAACTTCCAGGTTTGTGAACATAGGCTAGCCTACCTGAAAGAAATGCACGGGATGCATCCATCTAGGGCCTTTTTTTCTGTTTCGCTTCTTATAGCCGGACAGCAGTTGCATTTTCGCGGGAATAGTTGACACAAGTTTTCAGCCAGCAGCAAACTCGAGGTGAGGTGGGGCCTGGCGCGCGCGTGCGTGCGGGCATGAATGGCGTGTCGCGGAGTGAGGGCATCTGAACTCGACAAAGCCGACCTGATATAGTATTTTTTTAATTTGTTTTATAAAGTAAATATATTTGTATGACAGGGAAGCTGTGCACTTACAGTAATATATATTCATTTATTAAAAATAAAAATAAAAAGCACCCCAGAAAAAAGGGCACTTTCTCTCCAGGAAGAAAAAGGGCAGGGGCTCAAGCCCCCTTTTATGTCTATGTGTGCACGTGCCTGGTCCCTCAAGACGATAGATACTGATTGTTTCTCCAGGCGCTCCTTTAGGCCTGTTTCACACTGCAAGTGTAAGCGGCTCGTGAGCAGCGCATATTTTTTTTTGCCGTGCATGTTAAACAACGGATGCATTCACACAGGCAGCAGGAGCAGCACGTAAGCGTCAAGCAGGGGCGTCGCGTAAGCAGCAGTGAAGCGTGAGTTTCGGCGCCGAGTCTATTTTTGCTGCGCTGCTGATGCTTAATTAAAGTGAAAGCAAACTTTTGATGGACAAAATAAATATAATTTAACACAAAAAGTGTTCAAAATGCACAGAATAAGCATGTCTAATGTTTTAACAAGAATTTGAGTATGACAGAAAAGAAAATTAAGAATCAAAAATAATTATAGAAGATTTACTCATTTAAACTTTTTTAATTATTCAGTTTGGGTTAAAGTATGGTGTATTATAAAAAACTAAAGTAAACTAGCCAGAAAATATGATATATATAAACATTATTTTAGTTAATACACACACACACACACACACACACACATATATATATATATATATATATATATATATATATATATATATATATATATATATATATATATATATAGGCTGCAGCATACCCAAATCAAACCCGAGTTTGCTGGCTTTTTTCACAGAGTTTGCAGAGTTTCAAGACTATCAAGTTTATAAATGACCAACTTATAAAAACAAATTTATAGCTGTCTTTGTAAAGAAATGCTCACTTTATATGTACTGCTTCGAGACGTTGCTGTGACGCTGTACAAACACTTCCAGTGTGAGTACTCGCGCATCTCTGCAGCTGCAGTGACGATGTAGTTATGCTCACGCGTTGCTCATTAGGATATAATTAACCCATAACTGATCCACCCATTACAATCACATATTTTTTGGCAGTTTTGACAAAACCAGTGTTAGTTGTGTTCTGAATGATGTACTGTGCATTTACACTATACAATACATACACCGCCATCTAGTGCATGTATTAAAATAGCAGAATCGTCTCAAATAGCACATTTTTTTATACTGCACAGATCTATCCAGTTAGATAAATTGAGTATTTTAAATGTTTATCAAAAGAGCACAAACATGATAAAGCAATGTGTTAAGGACTATTGTATGGCATACAATAATGCTAAATTCCATCTAGCTTAACAAATGAGTAAAAAATTTAAATATTTTAAAGTAAAGGCTGCAAGAACAGTTAAACAACAACTTGAATTAATTTCAAAACATGAATACAAACTTCATGAAAAAACAGAACAAAGATACATTTATTTTATTAGTTTATTACATATATATATTTTATACTTCCTTTAGTGCAAAGCAGCTCTGTACAGCAACATTGCCCATTGGGATGCAGGGCTTGTGCTTTTTACACTTATGTAAGTAAAAGATGATAAACAGTAAAAGAAATAATACTTATGTAATGTTACAGTTTTTCTCAACAACAAGTTCAGATCAGGTCTCTGAGCAATTAGTTACTGCTCACATCAGATTTGGATTTCTTATTGATTTAAGCAATTTGCATGTGTTTTGTCACATGTGTGCAAAAGAGTAAGCACAACATCTAAATGCACATGGCTTGTTGATCAGAACAGTGAAACTGTCCAACTCTTCACAACTTCTAAACATTCCTTCATCATGTGAGCTTAGATATGCAAAATGATCCATTCAGTTATCAAGTCTGTCAGACAGTCCATAAATACCTATGACATGAAATATTTGTAATGACTGCTGAATTGGCAAATGGGATGCATTGTAATGAAATGGGAACAGGCAAGTTTGGAAGCATACAGTAGGCTATACGGAGTTAACACAGATGAATGTCTAAATCCATAAACAGCTACAGAAGTTTATTTTTGTAGAAATGTGTTACATATAAACTTAAAAAACACAGCTGATTGTCATGAAAAACAATAGGAAGATGTGTAAAAATGTGTGGTGTTAGGGGAAGAACTACTGTAATAGAATATGTAAAAATGAACAAGCAACTGTGAATTCAGTTTACATGTAACACATTTCTACAAAAATAAATGTGCAGTTTAAATAAAAATATTTGGTCCCACTTTGTATTAGGTGTCTTTAACTACTTTGGTAACACTTTTCAATAAGGTTAATTAGTTAACATGAGTTAACTACATTAGTTAACATGAACTAATAATGAACTGCACTTCTACAGCATTTATTAATTTTTGTTAATGTTAATTTCAACATTTACTAATACATTATTAAAATCTTGTTAACATTAGTTAATGCACAGTGAACTAACATGAACAAATAATGAATAACTGTATTTTCATTAACTAATGTTAACGAAGATTAGTAAATACAGTAACAAATGTATTGCTCACTATTAGTTCATGTTAGTTAATACATTAACTAATGTTTAACTAATGAACCTTATTGTAAAGTGTTACCACTACTTTGTATTAACATTTATTGTAAATGAATCATTTGATACAATGCACTTATTGTGTACATACTGTTACGACTGGCTCATATACTGCAACACAGAAGAGGCAGACAACAAATTATTCAAACAATAAACCAACTTATTTACAGAACAAGAAAACAATTATTAAACAATTAAAAGAAAACCAACATCTAGGGGAAAAAAGACATGTGTGTGGTAACTAAATATGCATATACACAAACAATCAATAAAGGAAAAAAATATATTAGGGAAAATATATGAATAAATATATATATAAAGAGAGAAAAACTGAGAGAGAGCTTACTCTAAGGCGCACAGATCTTTTATACCAACGCCATATCAGAGGGTTGATTACTTATAAAATGCACCTGTTGCCCAACTAACAACTGCACCGTTTAACAGAGCCAGCAGGGGGAAACAGGCAGACATAACACATTCATGTTTTTACATTGTACCTATTATCAGACCTTGTGGTCCAGCTGCCCCCGCTGACAGTTTCCTTTGTTTTTAAAAAGGGTTCCTTTCATGCACAAAAATATCTGGGCTTAATTTGGTTGTTCTAAAGGTGTGTAAGAAAAAAGAAAAAAAAAAAAAAAATCACTGTTAAAGGGTTAGTTCACCCAAAAATGAAAATTCTGTCAATTATTACTTACCCTCATGCTGTTCCACACCCGTAAGACCTTCGTTAATCTTCGGAACACAAATTAAGATATTTTAGTTGAAATCCGATGGCTCCGTGAGGCCTTCATAGGGAGCAATGAAATTTCCTCTCTCAAGATCCATAAATGTACTAAAAACATATTTAAATCAGTTAGTGTGAGTACAGTGGTTCAATATTAATATTATAAAGCGACAAGAATATTTTTGGTGCACCAAAAAAAACTAAATAACAACTTACATAGTGATGACCGATTTCAAAACACTGCTTCAGTAAGCATCAGAGCACAATGAATCTGTGTGTCGAATCTGCAGTTCGGAGCGTCAAAGTCACGTGATTTCAGCAGTTTGGCGGGTTTGACACGCGATCCGATGATTTGATACGCTATATATATATATATATATATATATATATATATATATATATATATATATATATATATATTCATAATGCTCCGAATCTTCCTGAAGCAGTGTTTTGAAATTGGTCATCACTATATAAGTCGTTATTTTGTTTGTTTTTTTGCCGCACCAAAAATATTCTCATTGCTTTATAATATTAATATTGAACCACTGTACTCACATGAACTGATTTAAATTTTAGTACCTTTATGGATCTTGAGAGAGGAAATGTCATTGCTCCCTATGGAGGCCTCACGGAGCCAACGGATTTAAACTAAAATGTCTTAATTTGTGTTCTGAAGATTAACGAAGGTCTTACAGGTGTGGAACGACATGAGGGTGAGTAATAAATGACAGAATTTTCATTTTTGAGTGAACTAACCCTTTAAAGACCTTTGGGGTCACATTGACCCCGCATTGGAAATGAATGGAGAAAAAAAAAAAAAAAAAATCATAATATTTGTCAAAAAAAATAAAAATAAATCCTGACCCACTTTATATTAAGTGGGCTTAACTACGATGTACTTACATTACACTTACACTTATTGTGTACATACATGTTTTTACATTGTACTTATAGTTTAAAAACACCTGCATGTAATTACATCTGTAATTTATTTCTGTAATTACTTTTATAATTACACTGTTGACCCAGCCCTTAACCCTTACCCCTACCCTTAAACCTACCCAAACCACCAAAGCTTTCCCTAACCTTACCCGTATCCACCTCAATAGCTGCCAACGTGTTTTGCAATTCAATATGAACCCAATAAGTACATTGTACTTATTTTTTTGATGTAAGTACATAGTAGTTAAGGCCACTTAATATAAAGTGGAACCATAAATCCAGTGTAAATCTGAAAATTTCTAAATTTAAATAAAGGTCTGGTCCTAGACCATAAACACAAAGTGGAACAAACATTCTACAGAGGGCATTTTTGTAGAAATTAAATTGGCAAATAAAATTAACAAAACTGGCATAAATCTGAATATATGTCATACACACACACACACACACACACACACACACACACACACACACACACACACACACACACACACACAAAGGCAGTTTGGATCTGAATGTTTGAAACCAACATACTACACCAATGCTAGAGAAAACACCTGAATTGGACAAACAGCCTTGGCTGAACTTCAGAATAGCACACTGTTCTTATTATTTCTACCATATAAAGATTTGGCAGAGATGGTAAGATTAGGATGCCATTTTGAGATCAGCCCTTGTGAAACTTCCTCATGTGACAAACAGCCACGGTTTAATTTTATGCGTCATCAGATGAAATGGCTGGTGGTTTTGGTTGTTTGCACACCGCTGCATAAATTGTACGGTCCATTTCAGGGAAGTCTGCAGGTTTTTGGTGTTGTCCTACTGTGCAGTAGGTTGTGTTGGGTAGGTTATCTCTCGTTTCGTCATGTGTGTGGCGTTGAACCTTATGAAATATAAATATAAAAAATAAATATATGGTCATATAAAAAAGGGGTATTTTTAAATGTCCCCTGAATAATCATGCTTAGCTGAACCATTACTAAAACAAAGACAATTTAATAAAACATTCCCTAACCTACAGTTTATAGAACAAGAATTCAATAAAAGCATTTTCATAATCTTAGTCTGTTCACTCTTTAGAATATTCTCACCCGATCTGGAACATCATATGTATTACCATCACTGTTGATTTTCTGCATTTCTTGAGCCTGAAGTTTTAAAGGAAAACTTCATTAGGTAGCTGAAACTAATACAGAGATTATAGCAAGGACTAAAAAAAGTGAACAAACAGGCATAAAACAATCCAGAAAACACACGAGGAAATGAAGCACAATATATAAGGTGAAAAGCACAAGAGAACAGATAAGCACAAGTCAAACAAGGAATAGACAAATTCTCAATTCGAAACTGTATACTAGCATATTCTTTCTTTTTTTACCATATTTATATGGAAGCAATAGATGTGTCACATGATAATGACAACATGGCAAATACTTCTGGATTACATTTATACACACATTAATACTATATAGAACATACATTTTAAGCAGTTGGAAAGTAATTATTTATTCAAAATAAATAAATACTCATCATAAGAGTATGTGAAACACAGAAAGGGCTTCCAGGGCAGAACCTTGACAGTATTTATTTAGAGATCATGATCAAGCTGTGCATGCTAATTAAACATATGCTGTGTATATCAAACATTATTTTTTCTGAAGTCAGTTTTATCACTTTCTTTTTATGTTTTGAAACACTGCATTTTACCATTTTTGTATTTTGTTTTTGTTTTTTGTTTTTTTAACAGCTATTTTCACTGTGAACCTGTATGCATGACACATGTTATATATCCTTGCTGGTGCCAGAAAGTACATTTTAGTCAGTTCTGATGATTGATTTTAGCTACAGATGGATAAATTCGGGATTGGGTATATTTCTTGAGAAGGTTTAATTGTAAAGTAAGCAGCAATAATAGTTATATTTATAACTGAAATGTGTATAAACACTTTCTACTATGCAAAGTCAAACACTGGTAAATAATTTAACACAGGTAAATAATGTGTTGATTAAATAATGTGGTTATGACTCTTGTTTTTATGATTTACTGCATAGTAATACATTTGCTAGACAATTTTGACATCAAATATAACAAGGAAATATGAAACCAATTATTCATGTTGATGACATGAATAAAAACATAACATCAATAGTGAAACAAAATATCCATTGATGTTTGCAAGCATATTGATGAATAGTAATTTGAAGCTTACCTCAACTTGAGCATAGACTGTATTATCAGCCTCTCGAGCACCTATGAGATTTAGAATGTACAGTATTATATCAAAACCAAAACTTAGCAAATAAAAGGGAATATATTAATTTCTCAAAAGCTAAATCGCAGTGCCAAAACGCTCTAAATGGAGTCTGTCCTACCTTATGGACCTTCTTTACCTGAAAATAATTTCCTCATGTACTCAACAGGTGTAGTGTAAACCATTTCATGTATAAGATAATGATTACATTAGTCTTTAGTAGTAATCCATTGTATTGCATTTGATCTTCTTTTAAAGGGTCATGAAACCCCAAAACACTTTTTTTGAGATGTAAACAGATATGTATAGGCTGCACATCATTGAAAACACTAAAGGTACTCATTAATGTTATTCATAAGTGAAAAATAGCTATTTTGTGCATTTTTTAGAGCGATTTCTGTCTTTCGGTTTGAAAAGCTGAGTCGGAGCAACATCACAAAATCTGAAGTAATCGTGTACTTTTGGCCCAAGTATGGGCATGGTCGAACATGCTGACGTAGACCGTTTCGAGCGATTGTCGACATATATTCATGACATAAAGCTCATTTAGTCCAATCACTGCGCTGTAGTATGCATAAGATTATAACTGCGGTATTATGCATGAGGAAGTATCACTTCTCTCGCCTCGGTCTGTTGTCGTTCAGAGACATATCGTTGGTGTTCGTTTCCTCAGTGCTACAACACAATGTGTTTTCCTGCGACCAGAGCAGAGGTTTGTGCGCATGTGGATTGTTTTGCTGTAATCTACCAGCACAAATGGAAAATATGTTCGCGTGAGATCGCATTACAGCAGAGAATTCAAATGTCACAAAAGTGCGGCTCATTCACCTCTGCCTGCTCTAGCTGTGTTCAAACACACAAGCCGTAGGCTGTTTCCCTCAGCACAGCAGCACGTGTTGTTTGTATTTTGCTCGCGATGCGGTCAGAACTGGAGTTTGAATACGAACACATGAAAAATACGACTGTTATGCTATACACGCGGAGCGCGCATATGCTCGGTTTCAGCGCGGAGCTTCGCGTTGTGTTTAACAACACTAGCCAAAAAAGTTTTTTTTGTTTAAAGTTTTTATTTCACACTTTTTCCCGCACCAAACATTAACCAGCACGGTGTAGTTATGCACACATATTTCATCAAGTCTTCTTCAAATGAATTATATGTGCAAACTGGACACTGATACAGTGGTGTACTGAGACTGCAGTGCTCGTAAACGTAATCAAAGTAGCCTATTATTAGCCCTATTAAATATTCTTTCGCATTTCTCCCTTGTGCTTGGGAGTTTGTTGTCATTTTCTCCGTGCTCATTTATTAATATTCATTATTCTGTATAATGAGTGTGTTCTATGTCTTTGCTTCATTGGTTGTTCTCACCCCTCTTCTTCCCCTCTACACTCCCACTTTTCCAGAGCTTTACACGCCCATTTTAACAGACTTTTTTTGAGCTATGAGGTGTGAACGACCAGGGTAAAACAGGGGCTTTTATGACCCTTTAAATATCTTATTCTGAATATTCTTGAATTATAATTTTCCATTCCTTCTTTTTTGGCACCAGCAAAGAACATGTGTCCTCATTTTATGTGCAAAACACTGACATTTAAAAATGAACAGGGTGCATTGTGTTGAGGAAAATATGGACTCTAAAAATAAAGCTCTAAACTTGGTGTGGTGGTGGTGGGGGGGAACAGAATGCAGTTTAAGATGAAGAAGGTCTCTGCTGAATTAAGGGTGGAAGAAAACAGTATTCTAAAGTATTAAAATTTAACCAAAAAATTTGTGTAAATCTATTTCCAAATTTTTATTTTAGAACAAAAGTACTTGATCAAATTGATGAACAGAGATCAGCTTTGTCATATAGAAAATATGAATGAGGCAACAAGGACATACCTTTGTTAAACTTGCGGTAGACAAAGACTGGAAATATTGCAATTGCCAAAAAAACACACAGTCCTATCGGTATAAATGGCCAAATCTGGAGAGGTGGCTTAGTCCCGTTGACACCCGATTTGTGCCCTGGAAAAGAGACACATATTAAGAACTACAGTTGTCAGTTCAGGTATTCTGAGGTCACTCTATGGTTCAGCAGAAAATAAGGCATTTGATTTGAGAAATAATTATTAATTTGTGCTCTAAATGCTTGTGTGTGTGTGTGTGTGTGTGTGTGTGTGTGTTGGTCAGATACCTTTATTATTGACACAGATCTGTTTAATCTCTATTCTGTCTTTTTTGCTGCTAACCGGGTTGCTATGGTTACAGATGATGGATTCCTCACTGCAGTTCAGGATGAGAGTGTTGATATGTGATGTCACTTCCTCTGGAGAGCAGCTGTTGTTCTGATAGCTGGAGTTTATCATGAGGTCATGAGCTCTGCATGTGAAGTTCACAGTACAGGAGTCACTGCTGGACCAGTTTGAGTTTACAGTCAGGACAGGAGCCTCCACAGCATCTAAATCAAAGATATAAGAACATATATCACACAAAGACTAGTTGATGAACTGCAGCCTCCTGTTTGGTAAATTGTACATCATCACCATTGTTCTATAATAGAGCAGGGCCAAACACGTTCCTGGAGTACCCCAACACTGCACATTTCGCATGCCTCCTTTGTCTGACACCCATTTCAACTCTAGGAGTCTCTACCAATGAGCTGATGACCTGAATCAGGTGTATTTTTCATTAAGGAGACATGCAAAATATGCTCCAGGAATGTGGTTGGGAACCTATGTAATACAGATCAGAGATCCTCACAATATTTTTTTTAGTTGTCAAATAGGCTACCAATAGCTGTTAGCAGAATATATAACCAATGTAATTGTCACACCCTCACACCACATTAACTTTCAGTTTGTTTGTTTTCATCCGTCATGTGCTCCTTTGTTCTAGTTTCCTGCCACAATCAGTCACCTTGGACACTGCACTGTGTTGTGCTGTGTTGTGTTGTGTTGTGCTGTGTCGTGCTGTGCCGTGCTGTGCTGTGCTGTATTGTGTTGTGTCGTGTCGTGTCGTGTCGTGTCGTGCTGTGTTGTGTTGTGTTGTGTGTTGTGTTGTGTTGTGCTGCGTTCCGTTCCGTTCCTGCCTGGATTTTGTGTTCTCTCGTTGGATTATCTAGTAAAGACTTATTTGTGTATTATCTTCTTCATCGTGTGTTATATTTACAACCTGCGCGTTACAGAAGACCCGACCTAAATAAGATAAGCGGCGTGTTTTTGTTGTTAGTGTTTTTGTTTTATTTTTGTTACATGTTTTTGGGTTTTTCTGCACCATGGATCACTTTGCAGCAGTGGAACTGCTATGTCTTGAGCAGAAGGACTGCTCCCTCAAGGCACATTTGGAAGATTTTCTCCGTCTCATACCAGCTACAACTTTCCCGGACAGCTGCCTCTGCAGCTTCCTATATGCTGTCCTCAACACCGCCACCAAAGAGCAGCTGTCTGGGGAAGGGCCTCGAGGGAGCTTCCCCGAATACGTAGAGTGGGTGCTGGTGTCCTGTGGATCGCTGCTCACAGTGGACACCGTTGACAACGACGACACCAGCCCCACTAGCTACCCAGTGCCCAGCCATCAACACCCTGACTGCGAGGAGCCCACCGCAGACTGTGAGAGGGACTTCGCCGCGATGTTCAAGTCAGCATCAACGGGAGCGACTGAGCAGAACATCACCACGGAGCCTGAGCAACGCGGGACTGACCAGGTGTGTGAGCCGGCTGCACCATCCGTTGCCGAGGGAATTCTAGTGGAGTACGAGGGTATGAAAGTGAGCCCCACCCACCCTCCCTCCCTCCCGCCACTGAGACGCTCACCAAGCCCATCTCCAGTCCCCAGCCACGCCTGTCACCCAGCCATGGCTGTCTCCCATCAGCCCTTCTGTTTCTCCTCTGCCTCCTCTTAGTGGCGTGGATCCACCTCAAGACTGCTGGGAGCCACCTCCTCCTGGGCTTGAGGAGCCCTTCACTCCTCCTCGACCCATTGACCTGGCTCCTACACCTACGCTCCTTCCACCCTCATCGTCAGCAGGTACCTTGGGCATTCGGCCTCGCTGGGCTCCCTCGGCACATCGGCTCTGCCTGGGGCAGACATCGCCACGCCTCCGCCTCCGCCTCCGGAGCCTCCCTCAGGCTCCACCTTTGCCCTCGGCCGCTCCAGCTCCACCTGTGCCCTCCGGATCCCTGCTTCCACCTCGGGGGGTCGTTGCCGCGGCTCTGTCATGGTGGCACAGGCCATCGGGGTCCCTTCGCGTAATCGGATCTCCGTTATCGTCGTCCCCATGGTGGCGTCAGTGACTACTTTGCCATCCTCCCTCCTGCGACGCCTCCATGGGGCGCAGTCTTGGCTGTGGCCTGGATCGGTGTACATCTTCCTCTGCTCAAGACTCCACCTTGGCTCACTCCACCTGCTGCACCACCCTGGACTTTTGTTTTCCACCTCCTCTCGGTCGGCTGTCCACCTCCAGAACCACCTCCAGCATCATCTGCCCATTTCTTCACCTCTTCGTTCTCATAACCTTGGACACTGCACTAATCATCACAGCTGTTTGTCATTTGAGTTAATCATCTGTGTACCCAGGCGAAAAAAAAGTACTTCTATAATGTACTTAAAGTGCTCTATTTTTGTGCACTAATGTTATACTTAATATACTAAAAATTCTCCTTTAGTACTTCTTAAGATAATCTTAAGAACATCTAAGTGTACTCAACTGTGCTATTTTGAGACACCATGAAATATGAACTAAAATGTGCTTTTAATATACTATCTCTGTATTTAAAAAATGTATTTAGATACCACTTAGTACATTTGAACCCATAGTACTACAAGTGGTAACTAAATATATTTTTTAAATACAGAGATAGTATATCAAAAGAACATTTTAGTTCATATTTCATGGTGTCTCAAAATAGCACAGTGGAGTACACTTAGATGTTCTTAAGATTATTGCAATATACTAAAAATTCCCCTTTAGTAATTCTTAAGAATAAAATTAGTGCATGAAAATAGAGCACTTTAAGTACATTAAAAAAATGTTCCTGGATTCTGTATTCTCAGTTTGGATAATCTAGTAAAGACTGATTTGTGTATTATCTTCTTCATCGTGTGTTGTATTTACAACCAGCATGTTACAGTAATATATAACTTATATAATATAAACTTAGGCAGCTGACTTGTTTCCTCGCTGCCCTATCAGGCAATGATTTGGTACCTCATAAAACTTACCAAGAAAATATTTAATTACTACTGTAGTGATTTTTACTTTGTCCATCCAAGGACGCAAAGTAAAATAGGGATTGGTACTCACGTTACCGCTGACGTTGTGATTTTTGGATCACACGTCTCTTAAGGTGTGGTTATGAGTACATCAGACGACCACTTTCCCCTTTTTCCCTAGTTCAGGGCACCAGTCAAGGTCTGTTACCTTGGCAGTATGAGAACACTCCCAACAGGGGCCTTCATTCATTTAGAATTAATGTAAAGTGGTCAGCTGATTTATCTGAAAGATTGGTGATATTGCTAACTTGTAGAACCTCTTCTGTATTATCAGCACAAGGAAGACACAAGTGTAATAAAATTAATTTTATTAACAAAAAGATAAACAAGAATAACTAACACAACTACTAAATGAATACTATGAATGATAAAGGAATAAAGTGCATAAGCTACATAGAATACAAGTGATTAAGTTGGGTGTGGCTATGGAAGAGTTACGCTATCTTATGGAAAGATTAACTGTTTCTCTGAAAATAATAAGGTGGAGAACCTTATTATGCACCAAACAAATAAACGAAAGATTATTTGTTATTAACTAACATCAGCTATATTACATCTAATGGAAATTAGGAAATTATATACTGATAATATACAACAATGCCAAGGTCTCTGGAAAGAGGTTTGGTTAAGTGATATTTACGTTCCACTTGGTTGAGTCTGGTGACAGTGACGTTTTCCACTGGTTGTGCTGGGCGACAGTGCAGTGGGGAGAGGAGCCAGAATCTGTTTCAACAGTGTTGAACACGAAGCTCTGTGGGATGCTGATCTCCTGGAGCACCAAAGGGTCCTAAAATCTGGAACACGCAGATGAGGCCCTGGTGTAGGTGCAGAAGGTCCTTAACAATCTGGAACACGCAGACGAAGGTACCTTGAAGTGAAGGTTTGCTCTCCTGAGCTTAACCTTGTTGCAGATGTCGTTACTGTCTCGCTGGACGGAAACTCTGAACGTAGTGTTTGTTGATGTCTCTTTCCTCACAAGCTAGAGGCTCAGAACGTGGTTGTCTCTGTTGCTGCCTCACAAGCTGTAGGCTCAGATCACGGGATCTGTTGTTGTCTCTTCTGGATGGACCAGAGGGTCAGAACGGTATATCTGTTATGTCTTCTCCCTTCGCAGGGCAGACTCAGAACAATGTATCTATTGTGTCTCAGCTTCACAAGCCGGGACTCAGAACGGTATATCTGTTATGTCTCACCCGATGGGAGACTCAGAACAATATCTGTTAATGTCTCACTCCTTACAGAGTTGGGACCCAGAACGCTATATCTGTTACGTCTTACCCCTTTCAAGGGCAGACTCAGAACGGTCTATCTGTTAATGTCTATCCCCTTTGACGGACAGACTCAGAACAAGGAGTGTCTGTTGAAAGGGTACCTTTATCCCTTTCCGATGAGGAGGAGATTGCATTTTGGTGCTTCTCCATTCGAGTGCTGTGATTGGCTGCTGGCATCAGAGGGGACACAGAGTGTGACCCACCCTTCCTTCTCCTGTGGAACTCATTTGCATAAAGCACAAAGTTGAAAGTCTTTACAGTGACTTTAAAGTTTACCAATGCATTTCTCACTTTCCAAACCACCACCAGAATACCTTTGGCAATATTCTAAACAAATAGAGACTAAACATGATGGGAAAAGATTGAACTGTCATTCAATTGTACATTAACAGCTGTATTTGTATCAGAGGTTGCACTACAAATAGCTGTCACTGAGAATACTTATTTCTGTGAATAAGTATGAAATGGATGTGTAGTTTGCATCAGTTCTAAGGTTTTCAAACATAGTTTTGAATGGATTCGGATGGATCTTTGTGATCTCTCTTTGTTTCACCCATTGCTTCTAAGGTCCCGATGAATTTTTATGGCAGTCTCTGGCCAACCTTAGGAAGTAGTGTCTAGATGGGTAAAGGGCAGTAACTGCCTATGGACCAATGAGAAGCCTTGTCCTTCCCAGGCTTGGTACAAGAGGTCTTCTTCTTACCCTCTAAGAGAGGTCTGGATGTTGTCCTTCCATCTTTATCTGATGGCGTAGGACAGTTTGTTTGTGTTAGTCCACCGAGATCCAATCAAAATGTAGCAAACCTTTGTCCGCTGTTACGACAGAGAGGGGCCCGGCCATAAACTGGGCCCTAGAATGTGCTGTTCACTACACTACAATAGCAATTTCTTGCTAGAAATGTCATCAAAAGTGGAAAACAATGGTCAAAAATGTACATTTATACACAAACTGACCACCAACTGCAACTTTCAGACACCATTTTGATTTATTAGCTTAACTGTCACAGAATGTAAAGTAAAGGATTGTGGGATACCTAAGTAAGCAAAGGATACCCTAGTGAAAAAATAGTATACTTAAGCACAATTTATTCCTATATGTACTTTAGTATAACTAAATGTATTTGTGGCACGCTATAAATTAGTATAATTAAAGGGATAGTTCACCCAAAAATGAAAATTTGATGTTTATCTGCTTACCCCCAGCGCATCCAAGATGTAGGTGACTTTTTTTCTTCAGTAGAACACAAATTATGATTTTTAACTCCAACCGTTGTGGTCTGTCAGTCAAATAATGAGAGTGAATGGGAACTTGAATCAATAAGAGTCGAAAAAACTTGCATAGACAAATCAAAATTAAACCCTGCGGCTCATGACGACACATTGATGTCCTAAGACACGAAATGATCGGTTTGTGCGAGAAACCGAACAGTATTTATATAATTTTTTACCTCTAAAACACCATGTCCAACTGCATTCAGCACTCGCTTAGTGAGGTCTGATCGCACTCTGATAACGGCAGTGATGTCTCGTGCATATACTTCAATGAGTGCTAGACATCACTGCCGTTGTTAGAGGTAAAAAATTATATAAATACTGTTCAGTTTCTCGTACAAACCGATCGTTTCGTGTCTTAGGACATCAATGTGCTGTCATGAGCCGCAGGATTTAATTTGGATTTGTCTATGCAAGTTTTTTCGACTCTGATTGATCCAAGTTCCCATTCACTCCCATTTTTTGACTGACAGACCACAACGGTGGGAGTTAAAAATCATCATTTGTGTTCTACTGAAGAAAAAAAGTAACCTACATCTTGGATGCGCTGGGGGTAATCAGATAAACATCAAATTTTCATTTTTGGGTGAACTATCCCTTTAAAGTCTGCTAAATTGGAACAACTAATTTTGTACTAAATGCATTTTAGTTGACCAAAAACAGTGCTGAAGTCCAACTGAAGTTGTATTTAATATACTTGTTTGTGCTAAAGTGGAACTGCGAACTAACCAATCCTGCACAAACCAATCGTTTCGTGTCTTTGGACATCAATGTGTCATCACAAGCTGCAGGGTTTAAATTGGATTTGTCTGTGCATGTTTTTTGTTTTTTTTTTTGACTGAAGATCCCACTGACATGCATTATACGACTGACAGACTGAAACTGTTGGAGTTTCATCATTTGTGTTCTACTGAAGAAACAAAGTCACCTACATCTTGGATGCCCTTGGGGTAAGCAGATAAACATCAAATTTTCATTTTTGGGTGAACTATCCCTTTAAGCTGTTGAAGAAATAAAACCAGCAGACGCAACATTAAATATCTAGAAATGTTTTGCTTCCCTTTTACTTTACATGATCTGTTATTAACACAACATGAAGCATTTGCATAAACTGGCATAACATTAGTTTTATTCTTGTGCATGCAGTAAAACACAGACAGTTTCGTTCGTTGGTGGAAGAATGTGACTGACGTGCACTGCAGAACTGCTTGTGCGTGCGGATGGAATAAAACTATCTGTAACATTTCTCTGCCAATTGTCTCTGTGTGCTTTAACTCTCAATGCACCACAACTGCACCTGACTTAAAACGCATTGAAATGAATTGGCGGTCTCACATTACACTGCATATTTAAATGTGACGTATAAATTAAAATGATTTACTTTTCATGCAATTATCGTTTCTGAATTTATTTGAGCTTTTAACTTTTTGTGTAATTTTTGAGGACCATTTAATAATTTGTTTAATAATTCATAATATTTGGACAGCCCAAAGGACAGCAATCCACATTTCAATGTGCAACGGGCCATTAAAGTAGCATTAATGGGTACATTTTATTACACTTAGGTACATTGGAATGCATTAGAAATACACTAAAGTAAAACTTCTGATCAGATACGTGAATTTCTTTCACAATTTCAAAATCTCAAATTTCAAATCTTTATTTGTCATAATTTCAAATATTTACTTTTGTAACTACTTTCTATATGTATATTTACTTTGCAACCATGCAAAATTGTGAAAAGTGCTATAGAAATAAATTTGAAGTGAATTAAACAATAGCCAACCTGATTTTCTAAGTGTAGGCAAAATTTTGAAAAGGTAATTATAAAATAATAATTATAAAACTTACTTCATGATTATTTTTTTGCAACTCAAAACACATTTCCTGTAAACTTTTATCTAGGGCAATACTATTTTTAGATTCAACAAGTAGAACTTAAATACAGCTAATTGAATTGTACATTTAATCATAACAGGTCAAAAGAGGATTCAACAAAAATAAATTACTGAAGTAGTACTTAAATACTTAAATATTTAACAATAATTTTATTTGCAAATTGCTCATTGTTACATTTGAGCTGTAGGTAAAAGTTTGAAAATTCTGCCTCTACAGCTGTTAGCAGAAACAAACTAGATGTTTCACTTCATACCTCACATTTTCATCATCATCTAAAAATAATTTCATCATTCTCAGATTTGAAATACATGGTGAGATTTGTGTCTTTAGCTACAATGAGTTTCTAGATGCAGAGTCTGCCCTAGTGAAAAAAAACCTACCAAAATGTATTTAAAATAGGCCTACATTATTTCATACTAACTACAAAGCCATTCATATATTTACTGACATACAGACATAAATATAATTGAACTTTATTTGGAGTTCTTCTTTATTGCACAATGCATATTTCTTAATATTAAGCCTAAAATGTGTTTAATATCACTATTATTAAGGGTAATATGATCACTGTATAATTTCAATGCAAGATATTTAAAGTGTACCTAAAGTATACTTGCAATAGTTTCACTTTAGCACAGTCAAAAAGTACATATTTAGTTGGACCTCAACACAAAAATACTTGTTTCAATTTACCAGACTTTAAGTATACCAATTTAGTTTAGAATACTTTAGTATACTTTTAATACTAAAAGTACAATTGCAGGGTATTCATATTAAGTACATAAATATGTAAATGCATTTGTAGTATACTTAGCATAAAATAAATGTATTTCAAATACATTTATATTTATTTTTCACTAGGGTACATCTATGCTGCCTTTGATTAAAAATCGATTAGATGAAGGCGTCTCATGATGAAGTGAAGCTAACATTGGATTGGACATGCCTTGATGCCTTCCTACCTTTGGTATGCATTCTCCAAAGGCAGCATGTTTAAGTTTCCAGATGCAGCCTCTGTGTTTATTTGCTATGTTTCATCTGTTTGTTTTTTTTAAAGGTGCATTTTAGACTTGTTCAACCACAGTAGTGTGGTTGAACAGAACAAATTTTTTTTTTTTTTTTACCTTTTTACAAACAATGGCTAGACTATAACCAATAATCTGTTTAACCATGTTTCTTTGCACCATTTGTGTATTACATTATAATTCAACTTTGCATCAAATAAATTTGATGACACAAAATTTGTTATATGTATTAAACATTATATAATATTACTTATATTTGATAAGATATATAATTTTATTCCACAACTTTGTGAACATAAATGAGTCTTGTGAACTGGACACAACAAACAAAACTCTTAAATTATACTCACCCATAACAGATACTCTGTATGCAGCAACATATGCATTATCTCCTATTGTTCTTGCTCTGTAGAGTCCACTGTCTGTCTTCTGCATGTTCTTCAGTGTGAGAGAGAAGGTTTCAGTGTTGAAATTCACTCTCTTCTTGTAAGAAGTGTCATATATTGCTTCTTTTATTTGACTTATATATGTAACTATTTTTGTTGAATTGTCTTTGCCCCAGTACAAGAAAGGTAGTTCATGTGTCTGTATATCCAGATGAACAGAATCTCCCAACTGAACAAACACAGAGATCTCAGCACTGATCCCTGAGGAGAGAAACACAGTTTTTACACTGGTAGAATCATTTTACAATTGTACACACAAATCTATATTGAACAACACACCAGCAGCACAAGTAACATTACATGCGAAAAAAAATATGTTAAAGGGGCTCTATGTAAGATTTTTACTTTAATAAAGCATAAAAATTACCCCGATATGTTTGCAGATATTTAAGGAACATGCTAAGTTCACCTACTTGTTTCTCAGAAAAACAATGCTACAGCCAGATATTCTACTTTGAAATGTGCGTTCCGTGTCGGAATGTCTGTCTTTGTTTTGGTCTGTGCGAAACCGTGTGCTGCCAGTTTATCCAATAGTATTTCAACATCACAGGTTGCCAGTTGCCGGAAAACACCACGTATTGCAACCATGGAAACCAACAAACAAACTGGGTCAGAGAATCGCAGATTCTACCTGACCTAAAAAGCCTCTGAATCCATCTAAATATCTCTATGAACAACATATCAAAACAGATAAATCAATTCATCAGCTTACAGTGTGTAAGTCTCCTCAGCTTTCATTGGGAATTGCGCTACATATTGTTGCTGGCAATCCGTGTCTTTGAACGAGGGGGCGGGCCAAACAATATTTTGAATTTGGACTGCAGTACCTATTTTGAACACTGGGTGTCATTCCTACATAGAGCCCCTTTAAGGGTGGTTGAACTTGAGACTTATCGGAATTCAAATGTCTCTTCAACTTGGTCTGTGACCAGTCAGATGTTGTTGCTCACTGCCTTCATCCAATCAGAGCTGCTGACGTCACTGTACTCGTCTGAATCCCCCTCGCTCAGTCACTCTGGGATTTCAGGTAAAGTATAATGTCGCAGTGTATAATTTATTTAATAAAACACTGAAAGCGCAATACATCACTCAATCATGGGAATTCTGCCCAGTTCAAACAAGTGACATCGCAGACTGACCTTGATGGCGACGACAACCGGGAATTGAATGGCCTACATGATCCTACAAGAACCGGAGAAAAGTGCTGCTATTTGGAGGTAACGTTAAGTTGTAGTCTACCAGTTAACATTACCAAACTTTTTTTTTTCTTTAACAAACAGAGAGTGAGATGTCAGCTTGATATCTCCTTTTTGAGTTTGTGTATGGTTTATGGCACATGTTTGTAGGCAGCACCAAAACGCCCCATTCATATGATTGGTCAAATCGCCCGTATTCTGTACGATATTAATTCATAAAGTGTTGTATGCTTGACTATGTACTGAAAACAACATCAACTAGTGATGTGTCGTTCTTGTATGATTCGTTCATTTTGAACGAATCTTTAATGTGACTCTGGAAGAACGAGTCGTCTCCGGGGGTGATTCGTTCAGTCGCGCATGCGCAATATTCTATAGGTTCTGTACTGCTAGTAGTAGTTCACCTGTTTCGGTCAATGCAGTCTGAGCCGGAAAGAGAATTGATTAGTTCTTTTTGTGAGTCTTTTGGGTTTTTGAGTCGTTCCTTAATCACGTGACAGACCCATACGCTAAACTAATGCAGTCTGAGCTGGAAAGAGAATTGATTAGTTCATCTTTCAGGTCTTCGGGTTGTTCGTTTTTTTGTCCCGTGACATGACAACATTGGCTAGTTAATTTACAACCTTCCTTACAAATGGGTGTATAGTAATTATTATTACTATTTTTTATTATAATTATTATTTACTCTTACAGTTACGTGATGCATTTCTGGTTTCAAATTGTTGCTTTTAATTTCTGTCATGATGGTACTTTTCCATAACACTGAATGTGGTAATAAAGAGTTGGTTATGCTTGAAATTTTGTCCATATGATGGCGAAATCACTTTAATAAAGAAGATTTTAAATCTTCTTATTAAAAGATTTTAAGATTAATAAATAAAGATTTTTTTTTTCCCCTGTCTGTTTGTTAATAATTCAAATTCAAAATGTTATTTGCTTTTAATTTATGTCATTATGTCCTTTTTGAGCAATCTTCTTATACATATATTAGACCAATATGTCAAGTCTGCCTAGGAAAAGCAATTATTATACCAGCAAACTCAAAAAGTAAAAGTAAAAAATGAACAAACTAGGCTATAAATTCTTTGTATTGTAGGCTTGGATTAATATATTATTATATAGCCTAGTGTTTATTTACAGATAGACAGTCAAAAAGACAAATTAATCAATATTTTATTTATAACAGGATTTTATTTATTTATAAAATAATAACACACCACAGATCCTCAAGAAACAGTAACAAAAGTATAGTGACAGAAATGTCAGAAATAGCGTATGGGTCTGCCACATGATTAAGGAACGAACCAAAACATGAAAAGACTCATGAAATGAGCTAATCAATTCTGGCTCAGACTGCATTGGTTTAGCGTATGGGTCTGTCACGTGATTAAGGTATGACTTAAACCCGAAGACTTGTCAGACAAGAGGTGAGGTGAGCTTATCAAACTGAAGACCCAGGTAAAGAATTAATTAATCTTTTCTGTATCTTATAGCATTGTAGTTTTGTATTGTTTGTAGGCTAGTGTGATCAACGTTTGCGTAAGTAGTAGATGTGTTGGGGAAGTAACACGTAACATTTTAATTACATTTTGCTAAAATGAATGAAATGAACGAAATGACTCGAAAAAAGATTTGTTCATTTTGCTGAACGAGACTCAAAAGTCAGAGTCGGTAAAATGATCGAGCCCGATCACACGAAAATGCGTATCAATAGTACGAGTTTGTAATCTCGTAGAATATATACGCCAAAATGAGTTTTGGCGTGCTTATGGTACGCAGTTTTTCGCGTGCATATGATACGCACTTTATGGCGTATTATACGTACGAAACCCCCACTCCCCCACCCCCATCCTACCCAAGAGCGTATCATATAAACGCCATAAAGTGCGTATCATATGCACGCGAAAAAAACGCGTACCATAAGCACGCCAAAATTCATTTTGGCGTATATATTATACGAGATTACAAACTTGTACTATTGATACGCATTCTCATGTGATCGTGTTGAATGATCCGAACTTCCCATCACTAACATCGACATGCCATACTGATACAGTTCCCTGCTGCTAATCCTCATTTAGCTACTGTTCAAAAATAGTATTAGTTCAATGTGGGATTTAGACAGACTATTGTAAACGTGAATATAAAGTTGAACATGCTGTCTGACTTAATATCTTTTGTATATTCTGTTAACAGATGCTGTTTTTAACGAGTGTAAGCGCGGCCACCAGACACAATAATGAGAAGCTCATCAGAAAATGGAATATAATGTGTAATTTGTATTTGTGTATTGAGGGTCACCATTGGTCCAATATATATATATTTTTTTTTAATGAAAAACATGGTAAGTTTAGCTGAATCTATGTTAATTTTAAATAAAAAGCATTGGATTTGTTAATGAAATATGTCTTCATTGGTGATGTTGTTACATTTTATTCATTTAAATGGCCTTGAAAACAAATGCATTCAACTTTGGGAAAATGTCATGTAATTTGTTAAATGGTATTTAAATGGTAGCACAATTATAATACTGTATTGTGTGAAATTATGTAATTCAAAGTACAGTAGTCAACATTTGAAGTGGATCATAAAAGTTCAGCAAAGTTGTCCTAAGAAGAAGGTTTTAGAACAACTTTGATGAAAGGTTTTGATCCACTTCAAATGTTGACTGTATTATACAAAGTATAAGTAATAACAAAGTGTATTGTTATTGACTGCAAAGTATGTAATTTTTAGTATTTGGAATAAGCCAAAGGTACTGAGCATACAGTATATACTATTACCTGTAAAATAATATATTCATTGTATATTGCTTGTGTGTTCGGAAGACACTCGTAATTAATTTGTAATGTACTTAAATCACAAATAAAGTGTACTTATAACACAAATAAAGTACACTTATAACACAAAGTATATTTATAACATAAATAAAGTGTACTTATAACACAAATAAAATGTACTTATAACACAAATAAAGTATACTTATAACACAAAGTATATTTATAACACACAAATAAAGTGAACTTATAACACAAATAATGTGAACTTATAACACAAATAAAGTATACTTATAACACAAATTAAGTACACTTTAACATTAATAATCAAGCATGTAATTAGTCCCTACACAGACATATACTTAAAGTGTACTAAGTATACTTGAAGTTGTTCCAATTCAGCACACAAAAGTACACAAAATATACTTAAAGTTGTGTTTTTATACAACTTAATTACAACTAAAATATACTTAGTACAAAATTAGTTGTTTCAAAATAGCAAACTTTAAGTTAACTAATCATTAACACACTTGAAATATACTGAAAATTAGTGCAAGTATACTTAGCATACTTTTTTTTCCACTAGGGCAGGCAATACAATGCTTAGATATCATACAATATGAAGCATTTCCAAATAACCTAAAAACAAGAACCAAAATGTTGAGGTTCTTTCAGATTTTTCATTATTATTTATTTATTTATTTTACAAATGAATCATCTAAAAGTAAATAATAATAATAATAATAATAAATACTCTAAAATATAAGATTTTAAAAAATAAGTTTAAATGATTTTGTACAAGTTACACTTTATAGGAAACATGCCAACAAATTACATCACTGTCACAATAGCCATTCATAATCAGTCAGTTATATAATAAACATGTTTTTTTTTTACCTGTTTTGAAGGCAAGAAGAAAAATAAGTAACAAGAGTGGATGATTTACTGCCATTATCACAAATGAAAAACTTAAAACAGAACTCAAAATGACTGTCGTTGCGTTGACTTCCTGGAAGCTGAACTGCCACGCTGACAAGAAGAACCCAGTTCCTGTATGACAACAGAGGTTATACAATTTAAACAGAAAAAAGCCATAGTGCAAAAAAACAAACAAAACAAAAAAAAAAACAACAACAACAAAACAAACCATAAAGACAAAATGACAGAAACAAACTCAGAAACACAAGTTAAGTGCAGAAACACATTTTTTGTTCTCATCCAACAAACGCGTTTGCATGCGTCATTTCCATTACTCAAATGGTTTTAAAAAATTTTTAACACAAACTTTGTAGACAGTCTCACATCTAACAAATCATTACAATTTAGCTTTGCACTACATCCTTTCTCACATCTACGCTGCAATAAACCACTTATAGCATGTTGGTCATGTTGGATTGACAGCATGCTAAAAAGAGGAAACTCTGTTGCTTGGAAACAGTGAGATGTGTCACATGAAAGAACTATTCACACAGTTCATTTCAGCCTGTAGAGGAAACATAAGCCAAAAAAAGAACCAAACTTTCCAACAAGTGGTGACTTGTCCCCCAACAACCCCGGCCCACCCCCACCCCTTTTTTCCTGGCTTAGGACACACAAAATACAGTCCTTTAGTCTTTTGACACATAAATAAATGACAGTTACATATGTATTTCCAAGATTTTATTAGCTTCATGCCAGACCTCAAATGACACAGGATTTTATAGTTATTTTAAGGAAGGATGAGAAATGGGAATATCCTGAAACCTTATTTAGATTGCAACCAAAAAAGAAAGGAACAAAACTCTGGAAACTAACACATGCATTATGGTCATATTGTCTACAGTATGTAAAAAATATAAGCCACAAAAAATAACAAAACAACAAAATGTCAAACTAAGTAGAACTAACTAAACTCCAGTCAGGTATTTTGGTGGCATTTAGTGGCCAGATTAGTGAGCTTTATTGTTTTATTGCAGGGTGTTGATAAGTGCTAGTGTCTTTCTTTAATAATCAATCAACAGTTATATAATGAACTTTTTTTTTTTTTTTTTACCTGTTTTAAAGGTCAGAAGAAAAAGAAATACTATAAGTTGGTGATGTATTCCCATTGGCACAAACTAAAAAGATTAAAAACTAAAATATAACTCAAAATGTCTGCTGTGGCTTGTTGAAGGGAAGTAACTAGTTCCTGCATAGCCTTTAGAAGCAGGGCTGTCGAAGGGGAGGGGTTGGGGAACCTAGTGATGCCCCTGCTCAGAGGTTCAGGGCCATGGTTGCACTGGCATACTTAGGGCTGGTCCACCCAATCAAATGAGACTCTTTTTTTTATGGGAAAGAAGTAAAATCATGCATACATGACAGTAATAATCACTCAAATACACAAATTTAGTGGATTTCTTTCCAGAAACTTTGCAGTGTGTTTTCTCCTACACTGGTTACGTTCAGCGCTTCCAGGTTATACGTCAGAATGCTGACTCATTATTAAAAGATGCATGTTAACAGCAAAAGACATTAAAGAGTTTCTGGTGGTCTCACACTTAATTCTTCACTTTAGTTCTTAGTCTCCAGTGCCACCATTTTCCAGAACTGCAAACTAGCTGGAGTCTTCTGAAAGATGCTGCCAAGGCAAGGAATCCTATAACATGACCCCCACCTAATGAGAATCACAAGTGTTGTGAAATACATGAAGACTGATATTTGAAAAAGGTTTATGAACAGATAGTTTGAGAGTGACAGTGTGAAAGAGGTACCAGTTCAAGTCAGACAACAGCGGCGGTGGTGAGGAAGTCATGGTGTGTGCTGCCAGATTCTGGAAGATAAATTCAGCAAACAGTGGTACAAGAGGAACTGGTGCTGTTCCCTCAAGAGTCACTCTAATCCTATCTGTAAAACCGCTTTAAAAAATCAGTTTTCATGATGTATTTCACAACACTTCAGCTAGTGACTCTTATAAAGTGGAGGTCATGTTTCAGGATTCTTTACCTTAGCAAAGTATCTGGGAACCTGACACCTGGAGACTCCAATAGGTTGCAGATCTGGAAAATGGTGGCACATGGTTTCACACTTAATTCTTCACTTTAATTCTTAGTCAGTCAATGAGTGTTTCTTATCCAATGATGAAATCTTAATTTTGCAATTTCTATGTCATTGCATCCTTTTCATGGGCATTTAATAATGTTTTCAGTGTGAGTTAAATGTGTGTGTGTGTGTGTGTGTGTGTGTGTGTGTGTGTGTGTGTGTGTGTGTGTGTGTGTGTGTGTGTGTGTGTCAGTGTGTTACTTAAAAGGTTTTTAATAGTGTGTAACAAAACAAACTTGCATATAACGAGTTGTACCACTTCCTTTCTCACAGGTAAAGCGTTGCAATAAACCACTTACGAATTCAGCAAAATACACTTTCTGATATTTTGCACATTTAACAGCACATTCTGATATTGACATCAAGATGCATATAAAAAACAGAAGTTACAACAGGCTAAAAGAGAAAATTCTGCTAGGTTGACTGAAAATGGTGAGATGTGCCAGACGAAAGAACTAGTCACAGCTCAGTCTGTGAAGGAAACACAAGCATTACAAAAGCAGCTACATTTCCGGTGCTCAGTCAGCTGAAGCTCCAGCACTTCCTACTCAGTAGCATGTCTGAGTGCACTACACTAATGAAAGAAAAGTTGATCAGAATAAATGTATGAGAAATGGGAATATCCTCAAAACCCAAATACAACAAAAACAGAAAGTAACACACTGGAAACAACACAAGTGATATGTAATGGTCATATTAAAGCATGTAAAGATTTGTACACTTAAACCACACAAAATAAAATTGCAAATCAAGCAGCATATGCAAACAAATGATGCTAGATTTGTTTCTCAGAACTGAAGTGGTGAAATGTGCTGTTTCAAATTATAAAAACAAAGTGATCAAAAAAACTGACCTCAGTCATTTAAATACAAAGATAAAACAGATGTTTAATAATGTACTAATGTATTAATAATTAATAATGTATTAATAATTACTCAGAATTTTCTGGGCCTTTTCTGTGCACTGACTCACACCCACTAAAAGCCGCTAAAATACATGGCGTATTTTGTGGCTTTTAGTGGGTGTGAGTCAAGTTGAACTCACTTCCCACTAATGTTTCACAACTACAAAGAGCCACGACATTTTGTCTTTTATTTTGAACAGTACATTTACATTTATGCATTTGGCACAAGCTTTTATCCAAAGTGACTTACATATACTGAAGGTATTCTGTACATTCTGTCCGATCATGAATTCCCTGTGAATCAAACCTATGACCTTTAGCGTTCTAGCCTATAGTCAGGAATGCTGTCTATCTATTTTATAAAAAGTGAAATATTTTCATGAGTTCACACATACAAATAATTAGATTTAATAGTTAGATAGAGTTAAGTAGATAGAGTAAAAGAGTATGCGTATTTGGCATTCTGCCTGGGGCTCTGATAATTTCAGCATACAAGACTGACATATGTATCGAGGATAGATCATCTCATGTAGTCAGACACAGTGTTTTTACATTTGGTCAGATACATTGTTCTTGTATTTTCAGATTACATTGTTTTCATTCTGATGCTTCAAAGCAGCTGATCTCAGTTAATTTTCAAAATTTTGTTTGTTTTCACCCTTTTCCACCTGTATTTAACACTGACATTGTAAACTGAATCATCAAAAATCGCATCTTAACCAGGTGGAAACAGAGCCATACTGTAGTAGGGCTGGAACAATAGATTATCAATTTGCAATACAATGAATCTGGAATGATTCTGATATTTTCCGAATGTATCGTGATTCTCTCTCGAATCGATTCTGAGATTAGTTTTTAGTTTTTAATGTTACTCTGCTTGCTTCCAGTTCCTCTACAAACACAACTTAAACCTGTTTGCAGTGAGCAACATTAATGTTGCGTTATAAAAGCATTCTGAGCCAAGATGCATGTAACCGCTTACACAAGCTCTCTCCAGCACTCTTCTTCATGAGCATTTTGCATTCATGGCCTAGAGCGCCATCTGCTGTTTAAACTAAGATCAGAATAGTTTCGAGAGAGATAATATCAAGATTGATCCAGATTAATTTGGCAAATAGAGAATCAATGTATTGTCCCTCCCTATACTTTAGTAGTCCTTAAATATGTCTCCATCTGGTGGCCAGTTACAGCCAATTTTTTTATTTCATATTGAATTAAGCAATACTGTAATATAAACATTTAACAGCAGATTTTGTGAAGAAAAAAGCTTTGTTGAAAGAGTTGACTTCACTTCTTACACACATTTTGACAGATCTGCAGTAATGTTCATTAAATAGTACTCAGATTGTACTGTTTTCCCCAACAGTTAGCTTCAATAAGTTTCATCTGTTTGTACTCAGCAAAGTTCACAGACTTTCTACCTCTACATTGTAATGTTTGTTGTTTTTCCTCATCAAATAGTGTGTACTTTAACAAATTTTGATGCGTTGAAGCATTGCAAAATTATTAGTGAATTCAACGGCATGGCATCTTTTCACTAACTGATTTTTCCTGAACACAACATCCGTCCTTAACAAAGCTTAATACACATAGACCACAGGACATTTAGAGGATGTAATATGACTACTGATGGATACTTTAAAAAACATGGCCACCAGATCTTCACCAAACTTTGCAAAAATCAGCTTCAGACCATGCTGGCAAAAAAAAAAAAAAAAAAAAAAAAAAAAACATTTTTGAACCATTAAATTATTTAGCAGGAGCCCCTGCAGCACAAAAATGATTCGATTTACTATTTTTTTTTTTTTTCTAAGAGTAATATGACAGTTTGTTCTGTGTAGCATTTCTGCAACCCAGTATTATACCATATTATAATTTCTACAAAACTATTACATTATTAATTGATTGCAACATTATTTAAGTGTTTACTTGTTTTTAGTTTCAGCTCTACAAAACATTTTACATTAGGTTTAAAACAATAGTTCACACAAATAAACAGTTTTAAAGGTTAGAAGGCTACACGTTTTGTAGAAATAAATTCTAAAAATGAAAAGGGCCTTAAGATAAATACTTTAGATAAGCATTAGTTTTAAGTTGCAAATAATATTTTCGCATTCCTTTCAAATTGTCCTATGATGTGATTCATGATCCATGTATGATCATTGTAGGGGAGTGATTTCACTGAAAGTCTGACTTTCAGTAAAGATTAAAGATGGACTTTGCTGTAGTGCAGCTGCTGTGCAGCCAAAATTATGTACCAGTTATCAATGTAAAGCTGCTTTGACAATCTGCATTGTAAAAAGCGCTATATAAATAAAGGTGACTTGACTTGACTTGACTGTAAAAACCACAGAGACATGTCTATTAGGGGTGGGAGAAAAAAACGATGCATTGAGATTCTCTCTCCGACAATTCTGGATCAATTCTGAATATTTCAACAACAGTAAAGATGATATAGAGAAAAATAACTCGCAGAAAAATAACATTCATACTCTTAAATACTGAAAGTAGTATTTGTTTTTTGCTTGTAACATTGTGTTGTTCCTCTTTATTATTTAGGATACTTTTATGTTTTGAAGCTGTTTATATATTTAAAAATCTTAACATACAATTTTATTAATTTAATTTTGACTTGTAATTATTTAAAAAGTACTTGCATATGTAATAAAATAAAATTAAAGATTAAAAAACTAATTAATAATAATAATAATAAAAAAAAGTAGATCAAGAATTGTTTGGGAATCGGATCATGACTCTCAGAATCAGAATCGGAATCGGATCTGATTGGAGTGACTAATTTTACTGGATTTGCATATAGCTTGTCTGGCTTTATAACAGTTTAAATTGAAATGCATAATAATTAAATGTAACATGGGAAGTGCGATCAATATTATATCTGCAGTTTTATACTACTGATTTTCATGTGGGGCAAACTGGGGTTAGTTGCCACATGGATTACTTCAGTTAAGGTTATATTTATATTATATGTACAACAAAATGTACAAATTCAGAATAAAATTAAGACAGTTTGGATTTGAATATTTGAAATCAATACTACTAAACCAATGTATATCTTAATTGGATAACAGCTTTGGCTGAAATTCAGAATAGAATACTGTTCTTATACCATATAAAGATATGGCACAATTAGTAGCCTATGCCATTTTGAGATCAGCTCTTGTGAAACTTTCCCATGCGACAAACAGCCAGATATTCATTTTATGTTTCATCAGATGAAATGGCTGGTGGTTTTGGTTCTTTGCACACCGCTGAATAAATTGTATGGCCTGTTTCGATGGGGACTGCGGGTTTTTTGTGTTGTCCTACTGTGCAGTAGATTGTCTTGGATAGGTTATCTCCCTTTTCCTCTTGTGTGTGTTCTTGAACCTTATGAAATACATATAAAAAGTCTGCTTAGGTGAAGAATTACTGAACTAAAAAAAGACAATTAATTAAAAATATTCACTAATCTACAGTTTATAGAACAAGCATTTCATAAAAGACTTTTTCATAATTATTCTCACCCGTTCTGGAACATCATATGTATGACCATCAGTCTTGGTTTTCTGCATTTCTTGAGTCTGAAATTTTTAAACAAAAAACTTTATTTATAATGTTCTATCAAAAAATAGTAGCAAGTGTTTTCATACGCTCTTTAAACCAAAAGCCTTTGTACATGCTGATATTTCTTATATATCAGGATTGAGCGGTACATGATACATTATTAAACATCTGTTGTATTTATATAAAGTGACTGAGGTCAGTTTTATTGATCATTTTGTTTTTATAATTTGTTACAGCACATTTCAGCACTTTACTATATATATATATATATATATATATATATATATATATATATATATATATATATATATATTTTATTAACAACTATTTTCACCATGAAACTGCATGTGTACTGTATGACTCTGTGCACAAAGTGAACAAAGTGATCACCATGTTGCCATAAAGTAAATTTTAATTAATTCAGAATTAGAATTCAGGATTAGAAATGTCAAAATTTTACTGAGAGTGTTATTTATAAAGAAAGCACCAATAATCTTTTTATTATTATTATCATTATAGTAACACTTTATTTTAGGGTCTTTTAACTAGTTGCTTATTAGCATGCATATTACTAATATTGGCTGTTTATTAGTACTTATTAAGCACATATTAATGTCTTATTCTGCATGACCATATTCTGCATCCCTTAATCCTACCCAATACCTAAATTTAACAACTAACTAATAAGCAGTAAATTAGGAGTTTATTGAGGGGAAAGTAGTTATTAAAGGATTAGTTTATTTCTTTTCGACTGAAGAAAGAAAGACATGAACATCTTGGGTGACATGGGGGTGAGTAAATTATCATGAAATTTTAATTTGAAAGTGGACTAATCCTTTAATAGTGAATATGTGTTCCCTACACTGAAATGTGTTATCACTATTATTATTTATAATTTAAATGTGCCTAAATACTTTCTGCTTTGCACAGCCAAATATTGAAATATATGAAATATGGACATAGTATATGTTCTGTAAAGTTTGGGAACCACTAATTTATGTGTAAATGGAAACCAAAACATCAAGACAAACAAATAACCAAATATTGCAGAAAGGGATACATCCTCTAATTTTTTTTTTTTTTTTTTTTTAATTTCTAACATGAATAAAAAGAACTAGACAGCATGAAAATGTATCCATGATATGTGGGAGCATATTGATGAATAGTAATTTGAAGCTTACCTCAACTTGAGCATAGACTGTACAATCAGCCTCTTGAGCACCTATGAGATTTAGAATGTACAGTATATCAACAATGACATGTATAACATTTAGAAATAAATCATTAATTTATTCAAAAAAGCTAACTAATTTTAGATAATTATATTTAGCATGCAGTTTATTATAAGCACAGAAGAGATTTCTATAATGGTTGTTAATTCCAAACTGTTCTAAACTGATTCTCTGTATCTTGACTGTATAGAAAAATGTTTCCTCATTTACTCAGTGTAAACAACATGTGTAGTGTAAACAATTTCAGTGATAAATGAAGATAATTATTACATAAGTCTGCAGTAGTAATCCTTTGTATTGCATTTAATCTTCTTTTGCTACACTGAATATTCTTGAATTATCGTTTGCTATTCCTTCTTTTTTGGCACCAGCAAAAAATAAATTTCTGTCTTCATCCTAGGTATGCGCAAAACACTGTGACATTTAAACCTGAACAGGTTGTTTTCAGGCCAAAAAGGGATCTAAAAATTAGCTATGAACTGGAAAAACTATATTTAAATGTGTTGATCAGTAAAAAAAAAAAAAAAAAAAAAAAAAGTTTTTAAAGGTGTGAGCCCCCCTTTTTTGATTAAATTGATGAATAGAGATCAGTTTTTCTATGAATGAGGCAACATATACTGTACCTTTTTTATTCTTGCAGTAGAGAAAGACTAGAATTATTGCAATTGCCAAAAAAAGACACACTCCCATCAAAATATAAGGCCAAATCTGGAAAGGTGGCTTAGTCTGGTCTTTCTCGGGGAAAAAGAAACACATCATTAGGAACTACAGATTTAGTAAACCAAAATAAGATATTTGATTTGACAGATGTTCTTTTGCACAAAGTGTTGTTTGGTGTGTGTCTGTGTATATGTGTTTGGCCAAATACCTTCATTATCAACACAGATCTGTTTAATCTCAATTCTGTCTTTTTTGCTGCTAACAGGGTTGCTATGGTTACAGATGATGGATTCCTCACTGCAGTACAGGATGAGAGTGTAGTTCTCATGTGATGTCACTTCCTCTGGAGAGCATCTGTTGTTCTGATAGCTGGAGTGAATCATGAGGTCATGAGCTCTGCATGTGAAGTTCACAGTACAGGAGTCACTGCTGGACCAGTTTGAGTTTACAGTCAGAACAGGATCCTCCACAGCGTCTGAAACACACATTTGTTTTTTAACAATATCATACATCCTCACTCTATTGTAAGCTGTCAAATTCTTGATTCCCTACCATTTATCAACATTATAGACCAGATAAATTCCTTTTGATGGTGTACTTATTTATAATACATTTGGAGGTGAGAAAATATTTAAATATTCCTCAAGTTTTGCCTCATAAATATCTCCCTCGGCTTTGAATCCTGATTTTCCAACTCCAGAGTATTGGTCTGTTGGAGTGGAGCTCGTTTGTATGATTTCTTGATGACTTGTGAATCCTTAAAGTCATTTGAACAAATTAGAGTTGAGTTTAACATTTTCCCTACAGATTTTGTTCAAATAAATTCAAAATTTGACACTCCACAATTCTTTTTTAAGGCAGAACAGTTTCCACTTAAACTTATTAGAACTGGAAGAATTCATGATTTCAGCTAAATCTTCAGATAAAGTTTTATGTCTTATGTTGGTGTATTCTGATTCTTCAGCTTATGATTCTCTGAAGCTGTTGTGGGAACAGGATCTGGGGGTTTCTTTCGGTTTGTCAGATTGGACTAAGATCTGTAATGGTATTTTTTGAAAGTGAACTTTAATTTCTCTATCTACATGAACAATTTTTTACTTTACCTCTGTTTGCCTCCATAGCATGTTTACTAGTTCTCAGATCTTTGTTTTAAATGTAAGACAAACTGTACAAGATCACATTTTTTTTATTTATATTGGTCCTGTAATCGCATTCAGTTGTTCTGGAAAAGGTATTAAATTTTTTTTCTGCCATGTTTCTAAACATTTTATGCATTAAGAGATGTATGTATGTAGGTTTGTTTGATTGATGTGTTGATTGTGTCTGGCTTATCTGAAAATCGTAAAAAAAAAAATAGAAGCTTTGAAAATAAAAATAAGAAATATAAACATTTAATTTCACTTCTTGTACTGTAATTTTGCACAGAATTTAAGGCTGAACATGAGTGAGTGTTATGATCTGAATACACCAAGCAAAATCACACCCACCTATGACAGATACTCTGAATGTAAGAATAGTTTTCTCTATTTCTCCACTTGTTCTTGCTGTATAGAGTCCACTGTCTGTCTTCTGCATGTTCTTCAGTGTGAGAGAGAAGGTTTCTTCATTGAAATCCACTCTGTCCTTGTAGGAAGAGTGAGGTCTTACTGTTTTAGATGCATGTATAAATCTAACTATATTCTCTGATTTATCATTTGTCCAGGATAAAACATCAAACTCTAGTAGTTCTTGTGTCTGTATATCCAGTTGAACAGCATCTCCCATCTGCACAAACACAGAGATTTCAGCACTGAACCCTGAGGAGAGAGAAAACTGTTTTGTTGTTGTGGTAATTTCACATATCAGAGGCCTGTTGCATGAAGCTAGTTGAACAAACTCTTTTCAGAGTAGGTTTGGAGCTGACAAATCCATATCCAACCTTGTTTAGATCAGGCTCAAAGGGTTCTCTGTCAACTTAGGTTTAAAGGTCCTGTTCTTCGTGATCCCATGTTTCAAACTTTAGTTAGTGTGTAATGTTGTTGTTAGAGTATAAATAAAATCTGTAAAATTTTAAAGCTCAAAGTTCAATGCCAAGCGAGATATTTTATTTAACAGAAGTCGCCTACATCGAACGGCCAGTTTGGACTACATCCCTCTACTTCCTTCTTTAATGACGTCACTAAAACAGTTTTTTGACTAACCTCCGCCCACAGGAATACACAAGAGTTGCGTTTGTAGAGTGTGTTTGTCGCCATGTCGTCGAAACGCTGTTATTTTCATCCCGCAGTCCAATCACCGGGTCTGATTCCGGCTCAAATTGATAAGGTAAAATTAAAGACATGTTTACAATAACACTGAGCGCATGCATCTCCACGTTATGGTAAGAGGCGTGACTTTTCCGGGCACGGTGCGCTCAGAGCTGTCGAATCACAACACAGGAACCGCTGGCACAATCAGAACTCGTTACGTATTTCTGAAGGAGGGACTTCATAGAACAAGGAAGTCATCAGCCCGTTTTTATGACAGTGGAAACAGCGGTATACAGATAAGTAAATTATGTGAAAAATACTGTGTTTTTTTACACGCGAAACATGAACACATGTTATATTGCACACTATAAACACAATAAAAGCTTCAAAAAACCACGAAAAACGGGACCTTTAATGCATAGTTTGCGATTAACTCTGGAGCGTGCACACCTGAAAGGGTGACACATGCAGCAAACACACAGGACCAACTGGCCGCACAAGTCCTGAAAAGTGACAAAGCATTTTGATTGCCCCCAGGTGGCTGGATGCAGTATAGGTCATAAATCCCACCCTCTCCATGTATTCCAATGGGACGTTAGACAAACTAAACAATTAAATTACACTTCAAATTTTTTTTCAATTAGTTTTTTATCACGCTGGTGTTAGTTCAAGTGTTTGTTCTTTAAAAAGTTTGGGTTTAGTTAGTTATTTGATTCTATAAAAACGGGGATGAGACGTCATGATTGACAGCCGAGATTGACAGTTTCTCTGAGTGAAGTAGTCAATGAGGTGCCAACGGACTTTTTTCTGGATCTTTGCGAGGTGATTGGAGCTTTTGACTTTAATTTCTACATTTCCATAACTGTTTATTTCACACCAACATAATGAGCTGTTCTGTATTTGGGCGGGACATTGATATTGCGGCTCCACTTCGTGCTCACTACTGCCAAAGTCCCTTTAAGACAAGTCATTTCACTCGGCGGCCATCTTTGAAACGCCTCTTGGGCATCCTGGGCATCATGCAGCTCCTATCTCTTTGAATGGGGAAACATAAAATTCTCCAAAGCTGTTTGCCAAGCTTTCGATTAAATTTCGTATCTGAAATCACCAATGAAATCTGACAACAACTGTCTCATATTTTTTTTTCCAAATGCTCGAATCATGACGATTGGCTCTTATTTAGAAGGCGGGACTTATTCCGCCATATTGCGCGTTACACTTTCTCCCATTCAAAACAATACAAGTGACACGTCTTGTGTTATTCTATAGTCTTTACTACTGCCCAGACTTGGGCTTGAAGTTCACTATGTGCAGTTACAGTCTATACAGCCGTGCAATTCGCTTCTCTCCTGAAGAGATACGGCTTGTTCGACTTCATGCAGCGGGCACTTCAGAGTGAAAACTATCATGACCGCCATATTGAAGGGTCGTTCCAAACCGAAGTGCTCAAAACAGGCCACTTCAAAGGGCCCTTTGGAATGAAGGATTTTGATGCTACAACTGATGGACACTTTGGGCCCCCATGATCCTTTGCACAGGGAAGTTGTTTGATGTCACAGAATAGGTACAGGAGGCTGGGTGCCTCCTTGATTGTCTCGTTTAGATGATGCTGAAATACATTCCAAAAAAAGTTTTTTTAACCCCTACACCCTTCATCCCTTCGAAGCTCTCACTCCAGAGGGTATAACCCTTTGAAGGGATTAGGGCATAGGGATGAGCCCTTCTGAATTGAATGCAGGGTAAATTTTAGGTTTCAGAAGGGTGCTTGCGAGCGCCCCCTTTATGGCCACTATGCGCCCTTGATGCGCACTTCAGCTGAACCCGCAAGTCTGCAAAACCGGCAGTCAAAGCGGCATTATGTCACAACAGTGTGGACTCAGAGGAAGACCATGACTGTTTAGGGTTCCATTTGGGATTCAGCCATACAGGTAACATAACTCACAGCTGATTGGTCAAGTTTGGTGTGTGATCTCTAACCCAGAATAAACCCTGCTCCGGAGCAGGTTTGTGTTGTAGCATAAGTTACCATAACAATGAAACCCACTAAAAAATTCACCTTTATGAGCCCGAAAAACCAGGGTTTGCTCAAACTAATCTTGAACTTACCATAGAAACTGAAACTGACTTTGTGCAACAGGCCACTGGAGGCATTTTTTCATTTTACAAATGACTTGTTTAATTGACTAACTATATATAAATAACTTTATATATAGAGCACTTTCATATTTCAGCCTTTGCATTATGTTTTCATTCACTTAGAGCTACAGTATGTTACCCACTACATGAAAGGTAATTTCCAAAAATCCATAATAGAGGCACTTTACTCTTTGTTAACATTAAAAATACAGCTGTTTATAGTTTGTTGATGTTACTTCATGTACTTCACAAGAGTTGTTAACAAATACAACTCTTGATTTTAATAATGTATTAGTAAATGTTGAAATTAACATTAACAAAGATTAATAAATGCTGTAGAAGTGCAGCTCATTATTAGTTCATGTTAACTAATTCTAACTAATGATAACTAATGAACCTTATTGTAAAGTTTTACCAAACAATAATCAAGAGAGCCCATTGTTTAGTGACTTTGTTCATCTGTTATTTAAAAAGTAATTCCTTGGGCTCCAATAGTGATGTAGTTGGTTTGGTAGAGCTGACCACCTACGTTTGTCAGTATTGAAAACCACAATAATATAGTATAAAATTGTGAATATAACTGTTTGGATTATAGGTTGTCCTATCACTGTTATAAGGAGACTGATATGATATAGAAGAAATTCCCCATTTGATACAATGAGATAAATGTCTATGCAGCCATGCTATGAAATACATGCTTTGATGTTACTTTAATGGTGAGTTTGGTGATCAGAACTGCCAAATATTTTGTGACCATCACACACCTACACAACACTCTTCACAACTATGATTTATACTATAAAAAATACAAAGAGTACAAATAGAGATTTACACAGCTGTTTCAGTAACTTTTAGTGGTAAAAATTTACAAAGGAACAGAAAAAATTAATTGTGATCATAACATTTGCAAAAAAAAAAAAAATTATAGTGACTAGTAAAAGTACTGAGACAGATATTAACACCAACATACACTTATTTCTATATTATGGTGAATATTTTGATGATAAACCAAAAAAACTGAATGAGTACATAAAGATACAAAGTTTTAGGATAACATTTAAAGTACCACTAAAGAACCATTACAAAATTTAAATTAAATTATAAATGACAGACTCTATAGAGAACATGCCACAAAATGCTCAGTGAAATCTGAACCATGTCGTGGGCAGTCATCACCATCAAAATAACCATAAACTAAAAATAATGCATAATCATTTGGTTGTATAATGAACATGTTTTTACCTGTTTTGAAGGCAAGCAGAAGAAGTATTAAGAGTGGGTGAATTACTGCCATTATCACAAATTAAAAAAACTAGGAAACAGAATGCAAAATCACTGAAGCTGTGCTGACTTCCAAGTAGAAAATGGAAGTTCAACTGCCACACAGACAACAAGGAAAACCCAGTTCCTGTTTGACATCAGAGGTTATACATTTTAGACATAAATTAAATATGCAAGTAATGATGAAAGAGCCCTCACACCCGGGCTCACCGCCACTCATTGGCCATAGGAAAACAGTGAACAGTGAGCGACATGCATGTAAGTGAGTAAATACAGGAGAATTATAGCCAAGTCATTTCAAACTGACAGACGTCCTGCTGCCAACAGGTGGCACTTTGATTGTAACTGAATATTGCCATGTAGATGTCTTCAAGTCAGGACTCTAATAAAAGACGTAAAGTTTGGGGCAGATCAGACATTGTATGTCCGAGTTACAACAACTTCCTGTTTCATGGCGTTAAACACATACATTAGCACTTAGCCAAGTGTTGCGTGATTTACTGTTTCTAGTTGTTTGGTACTTCGTGGCATATGTAAATGTGTTTCTGGGAGTGAATTGCAGTGCAAAGCATGCCATTTCCTGTTACCCACAGGTGGCACTATCAATGTAACTGAATATTGTCATGTAGATGCCTTCAGGCCAGGACTCTAATAAAACAGGTGAAGTTTAAGGGAGATCGGACATTGTATGCCCAAATTACAACAACTTCCTGTTTCATGGCGAAACAATGAATTTTGTCAGTGAAAACTCTAGATCTTCGAAAATTAACATCTCAAAGGCCTTTAGAATAGACTGACCAAATATGATGTTGATCTGATTAAAGCTCTAGAAGGAGTTCGTTAAAGTACAACGTCTGGAAATGGCAAAAACTGCAAAAATTCTGAAAATATCTGACTTCCTGTTGGGTTTTCAGATTTTGAACCCAAGGACTTTTTTGTAGGTATTGGGCTATTACATCTGTCTACCGAATTTCATACTTTTACGTGAAACGTAGCGCAAAGGGTGCTTAATTGAAATTTTATTGAGCCATTTTGCCACACCTCAGTCTGAAACCCATATCAAACGTAAATTTTCACCACCTCTGATTTCTAGCATGTTTAGGCCCTCAAAAATGTGATTCATTTTGGAGAAGAAGAAGAATTGACCGAGCAATTACAATAGGGTCCTCACACCATCTGTGCTCTGGCCCTACTAAAGCAATAGAGCATTAAACATGCAGAAAGACATTTTGTCTTTTATTCAATAAACATCTCATTATTATATGTGGACCATAAGTGTGTGAGAGAGAGTGTGTGTGTGTGTGTGTGTGTGTGTGTGTGTGTGTGTGGTTGCATGTAACGTGTCCATTACTCAAAATTCACAATTCAGCTTTGCACCACATCCTTCCTTGCAGTAACAGTGTTTACTCATTTAGCCTGTTTTCCAGAGAATAAACATGCTTGTTTTTGTAATGAATTAATTTGCTTGTACAACCAAATCAATCAAGATTTATATTTTGTAGAAAGAGAGCTCTTTTTTTCTTATTAATTTTATTATGCTGTTCTCATGACAGCTGTATGAGAAATGTAAAGACAACTGTGTCTCATGTTGTTTATAATGCCAAAGGAATAGTCTCCAGGAGAATTCGACAGCATCCCAGATAAGAAGTGAGGAGAACTTTATCTTCAAAAAACCTCTGTTAACTGATTTAACTTCATCTTTGACATCTTTATTGAGCATATTGGTCTCTTTATTTGGTGTAACTGTAATTCCCCTATAGAACTTACAACATGTTTAAAAGAGGAAACTGATAAGTTGCTTGAAAACAGTGAGATGTGTCACAAGAAAACATTACTAAGAACTATTCACAACTCAGTCAGTGGAGGAAACGAGAGTGTTAAAAAAGAAGAAAACTTTCCGACGCTCAGCCATCTGGAGCTCCAGGAAAAACACTTCCTTTTCATCAGGATGTGTGAGTGTACTATTTCATTAATGAAACAAAAGTTGATCATAATGAATGAAGGATAAGAAATTATAAACTTATTTACTGTAGATTACAACCAAAACAGAAATAACACCACTCTGGAAGCTACACTGCATGTGATATGTAATATTCATAGTGCCTACAGTATGTAAATATGTGTAGACTTAAGCCACACACACACACAAAAAAAAAAAAAAAACATAAAAAAATGTCAAACCAAGTAGCATCTGACAACAAATAAGTATTTTGGTGGTTTTTAGTCTTCAGTTTCCCTCAATACTCACTAACATTTCAGAACCACAAAATGCCACAACATTTTGTCTTGGATTTTGAATATTTACATTTATGCACTTGGCAGATGTTTTCATCCAAAGTGACTTATATTACATTGAAGGTATACTGTACATTTTATCAGACTGTAGGTCTTTTACTTCTGTAAAGTTCACTTATTTATTAGAATTTAGTTTCAATTTGATTCTACTGTAGTTCCGTGCTTAACCTGACTCCAATTTCAAAAGATGATTAAATTTAGACTCTGTTTCTAACTAGGACATAATCATAAATATTGTAGAAACAATAGATGCACAAAACTCATCATATGTGGTATATAGACATTTTTAATGAATTTTCAGTGACTTGAGTCGGGGGAAAGGAGAAAGAGGGGGGCACATAAATAAGCAAGGAGAGAAGTTTGGGCACGGTGGTGTCTATGCTCTTTCTTTGAGATGTTCTCTCCAGATTAGTGAGCTTTATTGTTTTATGGCAGGGTGTTTGTTCTTGTGTTCTGTCTTGGCAGGAAAATCAGCCTTATAAGATCATTCCCTGAGAATGAAAACCCATGACCTTAGCATTGCCATGCTCTACTGTTTGGGCTATAGGAATGCTGTGTATTTATTTATTTATTTATTTGAGAAATGAAACTGTTTTGCTTGATAAGTGTGCTAGTTCTGTCTTTCATTAAATTCCACTTGTTTTGATATTGTTAGCCTATCTAATGCAGTGACGTCAAGTGTGGCTGAAAAGTCTTAAAACTTTATGCACATCAGACTAACTTGTGCAGATCATCTCATGTGATTACATTGTTTTTATTCTGCATTGTTTTTAATACTTTAAAGCAGTGTCACAGACACGCCAGGCTCCAGCACTGTCCAATCACAGCGCACTCCATCACCAGAGTACTGATCACACACACCTGCACACAATCATCATGCCAATCACCCAGCACATAAAAGACACTAACACTCACTCACTTACTGTCCGGTCTTTTCTGCATTAGGACTTATCTCCATGCTTACCTCAAGGACTACATTGCTATACTTACCTGTTTCCAAGTCTGTGTGTGAGTGACTTCTGTCTCCAGCTTGTCTCTCCATCCACATCTAAGATCATTGAGTCTACAAAGCACAAAGGACAGTATCACTTCACCATCACTCATCATTCACATCAAGATCATCTGTTTCCTCACCTGTTTGCACCTAATCCTCTGCTGTGTCAATAAACAACCATTACCTGTTATCATCTGTCTCCAACCCTTCTGTATTGTAACAAGCAGTTGATCTACTGTATTTAGCAATGACCATTTGTTTTTGAATCACCAAAAATGCATCTTAATACCTGGTGGATTTTAAAGTCTTCAGTGTTGGGGAAAGTTACTTTTAAAAAATAATGCATTACAATATTGAGTTACTCCCTTAAAAAGTAACTAATTGCGTTACTTAACACTCTGAGGTCTGACGGTATCGCCGGCGATACCACCGTGTTTTTTTTCTTATCAGTGTGAAAGAGACTCAAAATACTCCGTCAATGTTGCACATACAATTAAGAGTTATACACCATTTTAATCTGTGGAATATCTTCTTTCATTTGTGTACACTCAGAGTAAAAACAGAATTTTGTGCTTTTTGTAAAATAAAGAAAACTAACATGATGCGTGATTTCTCCTCTCCCTCTGAACGAACTCCAATCTGATAGTTCTCAGAAAATGAACTGTAACTTAGTGAATACTAATGACAAAAAAATTACACTTATGTCTAAAAAAACGTTAAGATGTCAGCTTTTAAATCATGTAAGTCAAATCGAAAACAAACCTTCTTTGTTTATGTAATCTGTATGAAAAGAGAGCCATGTCAGAAATCCGTGATTCAGCTCATTATCTGCTAATGCGGCCACGCCCACGGAGCCAGCGCTATTCAGACGCTAATTCAGTCAATACATGCATTTATTATCTCAATCGTGTATTTATTGTCTTGAAAAGTGTTTATCTGGATGTAAAAGTCATGGTTAGCGATCTCTAGAAGACATGCAGTTACTTCCTGTTTACTTGTCTTCTACAGATGAAGTTTAGATGAGTTTTTGTTTCTTTAGCGCCCTCCTGCTGCTGTATGTATTGGAAACTCCATTCATGGAATAGCCTCTTCTTCTTTTAGATGAATTTGTGGACTAAAATGCACAGAGCGCCCTCCGACTTCAAGGATGAATTGAAAACACCAGCGCTCATAGTAATGACAGTGAATATTAAATAAAAATAACTCCTCTGTATAGAAAATTGACATAAGCATATGAGAATCCAATATTTCTCCAAATGTGCATGCTTTTAAACTAAAAGCCTATATTCAGACTCTTTGCATCACAGAAATACATTATATTTTAAAGTATAATATAAAACCATTACTTTATATTGTAATAATATTTTTCTGTATGTTTCATATATCATAATGAGCTTGAGACATCACAGAAGGTTTTTTTTCACAGCCTACCTGACTGAAATGCCTCATTAATATGCAAGTCATTTCAGCTCATTACTATCCAATTCTTTTGTCTTCTCAGGTGAGAATGGCCCATTTTCAGTGGTGATTCACGCCTCCTTGCATACTGTGTTTCTTGGCAAAAAGTGTCTTACAAAAACTAAATCAATATATTGTTAAATATGAAGGAGTAGGCAGCATAATTTTTACATAATTTTGAAGCAAAAACTCTAGTCTACAACCTCCAATACCCTAAAGTCTTATGAACACAGATTTATTATACTTTTTTTGGCCTTATTTCAGTGACTTAAGTTTTTTGTTTTTTCAACAACCACGCATAAATGTTATTCCTTCAAAAACACAAACATGTACATACATGTTCCTCACATATTATTGTAGCCTAGTTTGTGCTGAATACAGTGTAATGACACTTTTTCCATTAATATGTTTATGAACAACTGAAAAAAGCACAAATGTCAGGGCATGTCAAAAGTTCTCCAGGCCCCAAATCAGCCTCAGACTCCAGAGGGTTAAGTTACTTTTTATTCAAAGTAATGTGTTACATTACTTTTTCTCACCTGGGCTGGGCTTGCTTGTTTGTTTTATAATAACAACAAAAGTAGTACAATGTTTGGCTAATGTTAAGGCCTTTTCACACTAAAAGTGAAATGAAAAAGCCTCAGACTGAAGAAAATGGATATTTATGCCTGTACAGTAGAGGGCGCAGCTCAAACAAACCTTTCAGCTATGCTGCCATTCTGGATCAAAGAAGAATAGCATACAGGAGGAAGTTCAACACTCTTATTTTTAAATCTAATCTAAAGTCATTTTTGCTTATTGGTTAAATTAGATAACTGAAGGTCAGTAGCAAAGGCATTGTTTAATAAAGTGAGATTATATACATAAAGTATATTTGTGTAGTTTAATCTAGTTAATTATTACAGGTTTACATTAAATTGATATTGCATTCCTCTTTTTTAAATTTTTTTCTTCATTTTTTGAAATACTGAATGTGCACACAACACCTCTGAACTTTGTTTTCCTCAACATGTGGACAGGAGAGTCAGTCAATAAATGTGAAAAAGTAACTTGCGTTACTTATTTGAAAAAGTAACTCAGATATTTTGTTGTATATTGAAAAAGTTATTACTAGTTAGTTGAAAAAGTTACTTAACTAGTTAGTTGAAAAGGTAATTGATTATTTAATTCATGTAATGCATTACTCACAACACTAGTCTTTATTTGAAAATACTATGTCTCCATCTGGTGGCAAACTACAGCCATTTTTCATACTGAATTAAGCAATAATATATGTTTAACAGCAGAATTTGCGGGGAATAACTACATTATCCAATAATCTAAAGAAAATCCACCAAACAGAGTCAAAAACCTTTCAGTTAAAGTTGCCTTCACCTCGTACACATATTGTTACAGATCTACAATCATGTTCATCAGACAGGACTCAGATTGTACTGTTTTCAGATTTTACTCACCTCAATAAGCTTTATCTGAGAGTGTTGACTGCTGAGGAACATCATCTCCTTCTGATGAAGACATTAATAGCCACGTTACACCTCTGACATATCCAGTGTTGAGAGCAGTTAACAATATCTCCAAGACTATGTCAAGAATCAACAAAAGGTTAATAATATATAAAGTAATAATTGTTTAACTGGACAAGAAACATATAGCATAGAAATAAGATACAATGTCGCCATCTAGTGGTTATCATTCAAAATGCTCTAAAAGAGCATTGTAGGTATAAGTACAGGGTTGTGTTTGTACTGATTTTCTTATTCTTCATTAAATTTATACCATAGAATTAAATGAGCAAAATAGTTTTAACAGCATGGCGTCTTTTCACTAATTTATCTATATTTCTTATCTATCCTTAACAAAACTTAATACACATAGACCACATGACATTTTGAGGATGTGCACTGATGGATATTTAAATAAACATGGCAACCAGATCTTTGCACAAATCAGCTCTAGCAAAAATTAGGAAAATAATTTTGATCCATTAAATCGTTTAGCAGACCTTGAAGCCCCAAATGTATTTGATTTATTTACTTTTTCTTAATGATATATAACAGTTTGTTCTGTGTAGTATTTCTGCATTCCAGTATTATACTATATTATAATTTCTACAAAAAATATTACTGTTACATTATGTGACGTGGTCCTTAGAAATGCACACAACGAGATATAATCCTAGAAGGCAAACTTTAATCATCAAACATACAAGAACGAGGATAAACCCAGAAGAAAACCACATACAACAAACGAGAATCAACAGAGGGTATATACTATATATACACATGACAAACAAAGAGGACTAATTAACAAGACACAACTGAAACGAGGACTCTAATCAAATCAGTAGCCAAGGATACAGGCAAGAGGGGAAACAGAGAGAACTAGAGAATTAGCAAACTAGAAAACCAAGTAAGAAACTGAAGACAGGGATAAACATGAAAACTGATAAAAAACAAACTTTAAACTGACAGAACTCTGACAATTACATGATTTATTTATTAAGTGTTTACTTGGTTTTAGTTTCAGTTCTACAAAACATTTTAGAGTAAAAAACAGTTTACACAAATACAACAACATTTAAAAAGTACATGTTTTAGAATACTACACATATAGAAATAAATGATAAAACTGGATTTGCATTTAAGCATTAGCTTGGCTTCATACCTGTTTGAATTGAAATGCATACTTGCTAATATATCCATCTGCAGTTTTACAAAACATATAACATGTAGGGCAAACCAAGGTTAGTTGTCACGCAGTTTACTCCCAATGAAAAAGATTTTTTTATTAAAAATTCATCCTAATTTAGAAGTAATAAGCTATTTTCTATCTTGTTTTTTTTCCCAAATACTTTTTAATGGGCATGTCACATTCAAGACTTGCAAGTAAACACCCCCACTGCTATGATTGGGTAGGAGTTTTGCATATTAAAACATGCCCAATATGTAACCTTGTGACTCCTCATCTCTGCGTTGCCCCAGAAACCTGATTTGTTGTATGCTTTCCAACTGAAAGGTTAGGAATAAGGGTATATGTTTTTGGTGGGTTTTTAGTGTGGTCTGGCATATATAAGATTATGTGTGAGGGTTAAGTCTTTTTGATGCCCCCCCAAACCACTTCACCAGATGTCCCGCCCTGCAACTAATTTCATTGGTTAAGGTTACAGTGACAGGTAGGTTTAGGGATCAGTGTTTGTTGTAGGCAATCAGTACTGTGATTGACATGACCAATAAAAACTTAAGAACCGGCTGCAGGGCAGCATGGGCCTGGCTTCTGACATCACACCTGGATGTGGGCCGGGTTGGATGTCCACTGTAGGCTGCTCATTACATGTGTGGGACTGTTTTTTAAAACTTCAGCTTTTGAAAAATATCTTGTTACATAGTTCATAGTTGAAACATTTGCCAACAATGTGAAACAGTTATTTGTATTATGCTTTATAAGTGTTGGTTATGGTTAAGTACTTGGAGTTACCCATAGCTAAAATAAAGAATAACTTGTTTAAAATGGAATTATGAATGAATGTACCATTGTCTGTCTTTCAACAGAGGTTGAAGGATGAAGGATGAAGGCTATTCATCATTCATTCTTTTTGATAAGGTGAAAAACATATACATTGTCATTTGCAGTGTCGTGTTTTAAAATAAAATGAAATGTGTTGTAAGCTAATGTCTTACTCATGAAAAAACAGAAGATGTCGCTCTGAAGCTTTTATTCAGGATTACAGTGAATGGCTTATATAAAAACAATAACAAAAGCAGCATTCTCTAACATGCTTTCTTCTGTATCTGGGAACCCTCACACTAACTGCAAAAATGCTAATGCAAAGGAAAGCAAATCACAACTATCACAACTGTTTAGTTTGACTGCGGTGCTACAGTATATATATATTCAGTACAAATGATCTGTATCTGAAAAAGCAATATTGACACATGGGAAAAAACACAGATACTCACACTTCGATATTACTGTGGGGTTTAGTTGTCACTGCATTGTTGCCTGAGTAATCCTGTACTTGCGTCTCACATATTTACTACTACATGACATACACGGCACTATGACAATAATGTGATAATGTGACAAAATTCGAAAGTTCTGAGTTTGGTTTCAGTTAAAGCATTTTTTGACTAATGAGGAAGCTTTGAGTTCTGAAACTTACAGGATATTTTTATATACATGACCCCTTTAAGATCTGGATGTTTGAAACCAACATAGTAAACCAATGCTAGGGAAAACACCTGATTGACAAACAGCCTTGGCTGAATTTCAGAAGAGCACACTAGCATACTATTCATTTCTACCATATAACGATATGGCAGAGATAGTAAGAGCAGGATGCTATTTTGAGATCAGTTTTGAGATACAGATTGCAGAAAGGGAAGTTCCTTTCAGAATGTTTTTACAAATTAATCATCGAAAACTGAGAATAAGCAAATACACTTTATAAATTTATATATAAAAAATCATTATATATATATATATATATATATATATATATATATATATATATAAATTTATAAAGTGTATTTGCTTATTCTCAGTTTTCGATGATTACTAAGTGCACTAATCATTAATAATTAAAGGGGTGGTTCAATGCGATTTCACTTTTTTAACTTTAGTTAGTGTGTAATGTTGCTGCTTGAGCATAAACAGTATCTGCAAAGTTACATGCAAAACAGTTTAATGCAAACGGAGATATTGTCTTTTAAAGTTATGGCAGTTTAATGCCTACAAAAACGACAGGGTTGGACTACAACAAGCTTCTTCCCGGGTTGGTGACATCATAAACCCTGCAAAACGCCCCCGGGAACACACAACAAAGTGGGCGAGGCCATGTGGCGCAGCATAATGAAAGCGGAAGAGTGGCGAGCGGCGCGACGCGTCAAAAGATAACAGAACCCATTATAATCTGATATTTTCTACACTGGATGCGCCGCTGTAGACAGATTCCAGAATCATGAGTTCAATGCTGGATTTGCACAAAGGCTTTTACTGAAAGATGAAGCAGTTCCTACTTTAAAAGCAGAAGCTGCTGTTTATCGCCCCCAAACTGTAAGTACGTTTTATTGTTTCTACATGTCTTTTAAACGTATAGTTCTGTTGCTATTTTTTGGTTGCATCAGGGACATAAACAAAGACCAACACGTTTTTGCTTCTAGCCAGTTAACGCTAGCTAAATTATATTGCATACTTCAAACGTCTATGTTCATATAGACAAACAGTTGTTCATGCTATAAATTAAACGCTACCTTTACAAAAATGCTAGTACTCAATCATGTATTTATGCTACAGTAAAGCTTTAATCAGGATAAAATTGTATATTGAAAGCTAACAAACAGCAGTGACAACATATCTAAACACTTTGACACAAATACTAAATGAAATACCATCCTTTAAAAGCTGCAATTGTTAATTCTTCTTGACCTTCTTCATCTGGGTCTGATTTGGCTCAATTTGATACAGCAATATAGACTCTATTATTTACATGTCTACTGAAGCCCACTTAACCGGTGTTATGAAATATTCGGTGTCTGAGATTTTCGGTGACACTGGGCGGAGCTTACATGAATATTCACGAGTTTCCTGTTTTGAGTTAAAGCGCCACTGAAAATGTTAGTGCACGCTCTTCGGCTTACATTAAAGGTAATTAGCATATGTTTCAACGTTAAACGAAGTGAAGCTTATTCTAACTGTTATTGATGCACAAGATTTTATATATAGCCTAAGCTATATTGTGTTATGTTGTGTCATGTGTTAGCTATGTTTGATATGAACACAGGCAATGATTCGTCAGAGGTGTCGTTAGGATTCGCTAAACGGGCGTTTTAAGTAGCCTATTTTTGTTGTTTCTGTATTACCTTGAGTCTTTTAAGCATGTTTTGAAAGTTTGTCAAAATGTATGCTAGCATAATAATATTAATTGTAAACTCCTGTGGTGAAGGCAGCAGTAAACTTTCCTAGTTTGCAGAAGCACTTCTAATCTGGGTAGACTTGAATTTCTATATGTAATATGTTTCAAAAATTGCGCACATGCAAGAAACCATGTTAATGTACTTTAAATATAGTTTATTTATTATCCAAATAGGCCACGGTGATTTACGCATCGTGATAACTAATATAATATCTATAGCCAATATTCTTTCATTCCCAAATATGACTTTTGCCAATAAATATCCCTGTACACCAGACAAGCATACACTTTTATTTTTCACTTTGTTTAGAACATGACAGTGTATTAAACATTTTAATAATATATGTTTGTTGTAATGTCATTTTATTATATATTTCAGATTGAATGTGTCAGTATCAAAGGCTGGAATCACTGGGATCACAAGAGCAGACCAAACTTTCATTTGTCTGGGATCCCAAGACCCTGTGTAAAGTGTGTTATTGTATGTGTAAATACAAGTGTTTTTGCTAATTAAATATGTCATATGTCGTGACTTCTTCTCATTTGTGAATAAAATTCCAACACAGAATCAGTTGCTCTTTTTTATTCAAAGTGAAACTACTCTCATTATTTACTTTCATCTTTGATATTACAGATAAGCAAATTACTACATGGTCTATTATTTTAGCAGCTAATTTAACATAAATACAATTTTAATTGTTATGGAAAGCTTGTAGAATAGAACTAAAACATTTCATTGTGAATATACTGCAGGTTTGATCATTTAGTTCCATATAGTTTCATATCAACACTGTGTTAAACTGAATCCTGATTCACAGTGCTTCATGTTTTTTCCACATTAAATTTGTTTTTGTCAATGAAATGCATCATTTTGTGGGAAAAAAGATTGAGAATGTTTCCTAATAATATGAAAAAAAAAAAAATAACACTTAGGATTTAATAAAGTCTCTTTAAAAATATTTACCAACTGAGCAAGCAATTAAGAAATGACAGAACAATCACAGTAGTATGTATATATGTCTGATTATCCACATAACAATAATATTCCTCATAATTAAATTTTAACATTTTAATTGTTGTGGAAAGCGCATTAAAATAAAACCTTGTGAAAGTGCTGCAGGGAAGCTAATATCACTGTCTCATCATGTTTCTATTCATAGAGAGCATTGTGTGTTTTGCAGAAAAAGGATAAAGAAATTTTACATTAATGCATGTCAAAAACATAAACGGAACATAAATCTAACTCTCAATGTGTTTAATAATAATGTCTGGTTAAAGTTATGCAGGCTATCTGAGAAAGCAATAGGCAATTACACAATCACAACTGAAACTTTTATTGTGCAACCACAGATACATTTATACAAGTTATCTTCTCAAACGAACTAAAATCAAATCAAAATAGTTGTAGCCTACTAAAACAAACAAACTCGATGTTGGCTCATTTCCTAACGATAGATCACCAGTGGCTGTAATCACTTCTATATCTCACGACACAATGTAACCTACAAACTATTGAGCATACATAAACAGTTATTAATAAAAAAAGAATCATAAAATTATTCGACGCGGAAACACAATCACGTTACAGAAAACAGTTGTGTGTAACGTGATCCAAGGACAATCCACTAACATTTTCAGTGGCGCTTTAACTCAAAACAGGAAACTCGTAAATATTCATGTAAGCTCCGCCCAGTGTCACCGAAAATCTCAGACACCGAATATTTCATAACACCGGTAACAACTAAAATGGTAAGGGGCGTGGCGTTTCCAGACACTTCAGCGAATCACAATGGCTCTGGATACAGTGAGCCAGCTAACCAATCTGAGCACATTGCGTATTTCGGAGGGAGCAGCTTCATAGAAGCAGGAAGTCAAATGAGCCTTTCGAATGACAGTGGAAACAGAGGTGTAGAATAAAGGTAAAATCTATGAAAAATACAGCGTTTTCAAAAAAACGAAGCATTAAGACATGTTAAACTGCACCCCAAAAACACAATCAAGCCTAGAAAAAAAACACTTAACCACCCCTTTAATCAACAGTTATACAGGAAAATAAACATGTCTTTAACCTGTTTTATATTAGATAGGGAGAAAAAAAGTAATATGAGTAGTCACAAAATAAAAAGATTAAAAACCTAAAAAGAAACAACTCAAAATGATTGCTGCCATGTTGGCTTCGTGGAAATGAAAGTTCAGTTTCAGACATATACAGTACAAGAAGAAACCAAGTCCAACCTCAACCTCAGAAGTCCTTGAGCAGTAAACAAAAACACAAAATAAAGGAAATTCAGTTAAGTAGAAACACATTTTGTCTTTTCATTCAACAAGCATCTCATTATTGCTGCAAAATATACTTTTTACACTCTAGCTAGCAGCATATTCTGACACTGCATCAGGATGCATATATAAACACAAGTTTACAACAGGCTATAAAAGGAAACCCTGCTCAGTTACAGTGAGATGAGTCACATCAGAACTATAGTCTCATCTCAGTGTTTAGAGGAAACATGAGCGTTAAAAAAACCCCCAAACTTTCCGCTACACACTCATCTGCGTCTCAAGCAAGAAAACACTTCCTACTCAGCAGTGTACTCTTTTACAAAAAAGTTATAGGCCTCTAGGTTTTCAAATGAACTCTGGAGCAGTTCACTTGAGATATAAAAGCAGACCAACGAACAAAACGATATATTCATAACGGGAAATCTGTTATATAAAAAGCAGTAGTGTCTGATTCTGTGAGTGAGCACGTAGTTACCGTAGTTGAAAACTAAAGAGCATCTCTTCATCTTAAAATGTTGTGTAATTGTGCTTCTCAGTGCAAGAATTCTGTCCCGACAAAGCCTTGATTCCGGGTCTACCTGCATTATACCTGTAACATTCGTAGGTCTCGACACAGTTAGCTTGAATTTTCTGCAGTTTAAATATGAATGTAGTATATAATTTAACAGCGGGAATTACTGCTACATTCATACAGTGGTTGCGTGTGTCTCGACAGTTACACATAAAGCCACAATAAGCTCATGGAGCTAACTTGTCAATCAGTTTGATGACTCAATCAACCAATAAGAGGACAGTTGTAATCACATGTGACTTGCATGAATGCATTTTGGTACACTTTCAAATGTTACCTTATGAAAGCGAACCGAACCAGGAAGAAAATGCAACATTGTAACAAATTTAGTCCCTGTTTCAGAACAAAACAAACGGTGTGAAAATGCTCTAAAAAAAACACTATCTCTGTGCCACTTTTACAAATCCCTCAGTTCTTGGAAAAGCCAAGCTAATGTTGATGATTTTATTATGAGCTCTGTCACAATCTCTCTCTCTCTCTCTCTCTCTCTCTCTCTCTCAAGGACACACAAGGTCAAGTGACGCATCTACACAGTTTCCTGTAAAAACCATCCCGGCATGAGAACTCTTACAAACTCTTATAACAGGCTTACCACAGTGAATCAGGGTAAGACAAATGAGACCTCACCTTTATTTATACTCTATTAATTATAAAATTAAAAGGTAGGGTAGGCAATTTCGGAGCTAGTTTTGAAAGCATTGGATCCCACCCTCCCTTCAGAGCGCTCTCCAAATCCATGCCTCCTCCAAAACACATGAGATATCTAAAACGCAGGTCATCTAGAGCAGATTCAGCAAAGCATCATCTGAGACAGCCTTAAATTACCTCATGTCTCAAAGCTCATAACATTACAATAATAATGAATGTAAAAAACTTACAGAGCTCTTACTTGTTACTTGCAGATTCATTTCGGCATTGATAGTGTTGACATAAAAAAAGCCTAAAGCCGAGTCTGAGGACGTGAACAGCTCCGGACTGAACTGAATGCAATGATTGGATGAATATTTTTTTGGTCCTGAGATTCCAAAGATGATATATGTATATATTTTTAAAAAATATTTAGAACACTTTTATTATTGATTGCTATCAGAATGTGAAGAGAGTTTCAACCAGAATAACAAAAAGTTGCCTAACCTAGCTTTAATAATATTACCTGTATTAAAGGGGGAAAAAATGCATTAAGTCAGAGTACAGATCTTAAGGATATCATTTAATGGCACACTTAACTTTTAAAACACTCATGGATATTACAGATAAGGTAACTTAAAGATCAAAATCATGAAACTACACATGATAACAAAAAGACAAATGAAGTACAGAACTCTGCAGAGAACAAGGTCCTGTTTGAGACACACACACACAAAAAAAAAAAAAAAAAAAAAAAAAGGTAGAAAAGCTGTCACGGCAATGCCCTTTCAAAAGGTAAACCTTTGTACCTTATTCACCCACAAAGGGTGCATATTAGTACTTTTAGGGTAAATATTATTACCTATATGCTACATCTTGAAAATCTTGAAAGACTACTTGTCCCAGAAACAAGACAGCTTTTGTACCATTTTTTCTAACAGTTCTGAATATCAAAATATTCTTTTAAGATATATAGGGGGAAAAAAGTACTGTCTAAAACAATGTCTACTGTTTTAAGCCTCTTTTTACATATGCTACTGTACTCAGTGCTTATAGTGAAAATAAAAAAGTGCTGGTACTCTCTGGCTGACATATGCAAACCATTATCACATTTGACATTTCTACAATGAAAAAAACAATGCTTTGACTCTGAGTAGCAAATTACTGGCAACATGCGACAAGTGGCAGTAAACAAGAAAAAGTGAAGGCAAAGTTTAAAGAGTAGAAGTGCTGGAACACACATACCAGTGAGTACTGGCCCACTTCAAGCACTGACTGTATTAAAGAGGTCATGAACTGCATTGTTTTATTATTTAATGTTTCCTGGGGTGCACTTATAATGTTAGTATGATTTTTTTGGTCAAATTGGTCATAATTTAGAAATATTTGAAAGCTCTGTTTTAAGGGGCGTGTCTGCTGTGAGACTTCAGTGTAAACACCCACTGCTGTGGTTGGCTAACATCTTTGCATTTGAAATAGCTAAGTATTACATGTTTAACTTTCTTGAGCATGTTTTTACTATTACAGCTTAAAGGTCCTCTAAGCGATGTCACACGTTTTTAGGCCAAAACATTTTTTTGTCACATACAGCAAACATCTCCTCACTATCCGCTAGCTGCCTGTCCCCTAAACACACTGTAAAAAAACATGGTCTCTGTAGTCACCACAAGCTCCGAAAACGGCAATAAAAACAAACTGGTGCAGCCTGGACCACGAATCATAATAAACATGCTCCAGCCAATAACCGACAAGAATGATTTTAAGTGCGCGTTCATGACTGTTCAGAAAGCACGGAGGGGAGGGGGAGGAGGAGGAGGAGGGAGGGTCTAGCTAGCCTCTGTTTTGTTTGACAACACTTTGAACGTCAACAGGAAGTTACTCCGCTCAGGATCGCTTAGAGAACCTTTAAGCTTAACTAATCTTGAAAAGTGATTATTATATTTAGATCTATGGCATTATATTGAGATTGTGGCATGAAATGTTGCAGTGATGAGCACTGTTCCCTCTAAGCTGTGCGTGTGCGCGGCCGCGCAGAAAAAATAATTGCCGCGCAGAAAACAGACATGAAAATAATTGTAGTATTTAAAATGAGAAATAAATGCAGTACTCTGGAAAACCGCTATAGAGTTGGAACCGGTGAATGTGTTTTACAGGTTTCATAGAAAGAGAACGACTGAGCGCGTGAGAGGCAACGCGATACGAAAAGTGGCGGAAATAACGGATGATGGGCACATAATGCTAACAAAACTCTGAGACATTTACAGTTACACACCCACAACAGGAGTAGCATGCAAACTCAAAATAGCCTACATAAGTGATATACCTAAGTTTAAATAGATTTTTGTGTGTGGGTTTCAGGGATGTTTAGATAACTATAAGAGTTAACCTTCACTTTTCTTAAAAAATATTTAGCTATCAAGATCTGTTTAAATGCTTCAGTTTGTTTTCATTATATTAAAACAAACGGAAGCATTTAAACAGCTGATATAATACTGTAAACCAATTTAAATACATAAATATTATATTTTATTATATTATAATGTAAGCTTAATAAAAAAATGATCTCACAAGGGGATTGTTTAGGGCTCCTTGCCACGAAAAATCTTAACCTCCTGGTATATAAAATCTGGGAAATTCATAAGCAATAAACATGTAATTTTGATGGTTTAACACTGTCTGTTGCTAATAATTTACGGTACAAAAACACATTATGATTGTTCCAAACCATCATTGAAACTGCTCCTATTATATTATTATAAAGAATTGAACTTTCCTGCAGGAGGACAGAAATTATTTTTTAATAGGCCTATAATTTCTTGGTAAAGACTGGTACAGTTAATACAGCAATGTGAAAAATCTCAAGTAACCTAAAATGTTCTTAATTTAGTGACTGAACTGCTTGTTTTCAAACATATTATTTAATAAATCACTAAGTTACATCAAGGGTCAAATAAAATAGAAACGGCACATTGAAGTTAAATGTTACAGTTGCATGATAAAACCTTTTTTTGTGTGTGTGTTTACGTTCATTGTACAGGTCTGATATAAAGTATGTTTTTGCTCAGGTGGCCAAAATGTGCGCTCAACAGAGAAAAGTTTTGCTCAGCGAGAAAAAAAATTAGAGGGAACATTGGTGATGAGCATGTAGCAGATCACAGACATGTTGAGCACATGAATGCAGTGATCTCGACATTGTAACTTGATTTCTGCACACTAACGAATGTTTTCATGACTAACAGTGCAAACACACTGTAAATAAGAGAATCGTTGATTATTACAAGAGTTTTGGTACGAGTCCAGAGAACTTAGTCAGTGATAAACTCGCGCTCGCACTCATCGCGTTTGATTAACAGCTCCAGCGTGCGCTGTTTGATTAACAGCTCCAGCGATTGCAAAGGGAGTGCTCTTTGATCACTTTCTATTAATAATTTAAGTTTAAATAACAGTTTAAATAACTGATTATTTTCATTCTACTAAGAGAAACAATGCGAAGTTGACTGTTAAGTCAACTTCATAAGAAATAAGAAATCACTGGTCACAGATCAGTCATCAGAATGAACACGGTTATCATGTTGTCGCATATACTGTCGAGTCCATATCGTAAATGTCTGTTTGCAAAGCTTGCTCCAAAATTGCGACTGATTTACCAAAGAATCCACAGTGAAATGTACCACATACAAAATAAATAATGCTCAACTGAGACATTCACATTGCTGAAATTGAAAATAAATAAAATGAACACCTAGCATTAGAATCCTTTGGAAGGTGTTATTTATAGTCCAGTGAGTGATCCTGTGCTCTTCTCTCTTCCTCATCTCACTAATACCAGTGGGCAGGGCCAAACTTGCAGTGAAGTAGGTGTTGATTTCTTCTACAGAGGTGGTCTTTCACCTATTTATAATGTCATAAAAAGGCACATTCCAGGAGTTGTTCACTGGGCTTGGTAACATTAAAAGTTTTTGAACTACCAAGGAAGTTTTCAGTTCTGAAACTTACAGAATATACTTATAATGATATTCTAAAATATATTATAAAAACTCTTATATATCAAATGTTTAAGGAAAATTTGATTTCTCAGTTCATGACCTCTCTAATGCACATGTGGTCTGCCACGTGGGGATTTACACACTTGTGAATAAACTGTATGGTCTTCAGTGGCAAATGATGGTTTCTGGTGTTGTCCTATTGTGCTGTAGGTGGTGCAGACAGGATTGTTTGTTTGCATCTGTGCTGATATCTGTTAATATATGATATAAAGTATTGTCAAGCTATAGCAACACTGCAATGAACAAAACCAGAAAATCCTTGAATTGAAATTAGAAAAAACATTCAGTCTTAAGATCTATTTACAGTTAACTTATTTCCTATTTTTAAAATGCTGACCTAAATTAAAATATTATATACAGACTGGATGGATGTACTTGTCTTCTATTTCTTACCTCAGGATCAGGCATTTCTTCTGTAAACCCATAGACAGTTTGAGGATTTGCTGTTTTCTCCAACATCTCCACAGGTTTTTGTACTTTATTCTTTAGCTGTAGAACCATCCAATCAAACAGTCATACAAATCATTCTATACCACTTTATATTTGCATGCATATTTACATTTACACTCCATAGTTGTGTGTGGAGATGGTGTGTACATGGTGTGTGGAGTGAACACCCACTTTTATTTCGGCTCGGCCAGTTTAATCCAGTGAAGACAAATCTTAATCATAAGGCATACAGTATAGTCTGTTGTGAGCAACAGTTTGTGGCAGCCACTTTTCAAATTTCTCATGACAATGGCCCTGTACACAAGGCGAGGCCCACATAGAAATGTTTTACTGAGTCTGGTGTGGAAAAATCTGACACCTACACCTGAACTACATTTAGGATGAATTGGAAAGCTGACTGATGCTCTTGTGTATGATCCACGCAGCCATGTTTCAACATCTTGGGCAGTGTTCCTCAAATCTGTTCTGCAGGGTTTAACTCTAAGCCTAATCAAAGGCATCTGAGCATGCTAATCAGAGTTACAAGAAAAATACAGGGAGGCAATAAGGAATAAGGGTCTTATCTAGCGAAACGGTCTGTCATTTTCAAAAAAAAAAAAAAAAAAATACAACTGCATATGCTTTAAATAAACAAATGATCGCCTTCCAGTTGGTTCCGCCAAAACCACACTTTCGTATTCTTCAATGTCCTACTCCTTCCCTAATCAACTTACAGAATGAACGCAGCACCAGTTCCATTTTTTCCGTAAGTAGAATAGGGAAGGCATAGGACATACAGTGTAAATTTTTTGAAGAATACGAAAGTGTGGTTTTGGCAAAACCACTTGAAATGCAATCATTTGTTTATATAAAGCATATACAGTTGTATTTTTTTCGAAAATGAGCAATCGTTTCTCTATAAGACCATTATTCCTCATCTGGTATCGTTTAAAGCCCTTTGAAGCTGCACTGAAACTGTAATTTTGACCTTCAACCATTTAGAGGTTGTTAAAGTCCACTATAAGTAGAATAATCCTGGAATGTTTTCATCAAAAACCTTAATTTCTTTTCGACTGAAGAAAGAGATGACATGGGGGTGAGTAAATTATCAGGAAAATTTTATTTGAAAGTGAACTAATCCTTTAAGAGGGCAACACTTTAGAATAATGGTCTGTCATTAGTTAACTATTCAGAAAGAAATGCAGAGGGAAAGTAGTACTATATTAACAGTTCAGCTATACTTACTGAATCTTGTTTCTTTATTTGTTAATAGCATAAGTGTTCATTTGACCATTATTCTAAAGTATTACCATTAAGATCTGCAATGGCTGCACTAATATAATTCATATAAAGTATTTTGGAAATGTAAAATATAAAGTATTTTGAAAATTACCTGAACTTGTGCATAGACTGTATGATCATTCTCTTCTTGGGCACCTAAGAGATTTAAAATAGTATTTTAAAGAATCAACTGACCATGTCACCACAGAAAGTGTAGGTATGATTTGTACGTGTGATCTTTGCTTTCCTCGCTATCAGGCACCATATGGGTTTTAAATAAAACTTTCATGTAGGTGTGTTGTTCTGCATTTGACACTGATATGTATAACTTTTTCATATATGTACAAGTTTGGGAATTCAGTAGTATACTTGACTATGACTACTTCACCATTTTTGTATTCAGTGATTCATTTGTGTACTGTATATGCAAGAAAAAATGTAATTCAATCTGTTATTCTGAGGGTACAAGCTTGAGAATAAAGCTCTTTTGCTAATTTGATACAACATTTGAGATAAGACAGACATACCTTTGTTATGATTCTTGCAAAAGTAGTAAAGTACAAGAGTTGCAACTAAAATCATCGCTGAGGCACTAGTAACAGCGACCATGAGCCAAAGTAGAGGAAAAGAGCTGTTGTTTTCTTCAGGACTTTTATCTGAAAATAAAGATAACACATTAACAACTACAGTCATCAGAACACTCACACAGAGGAACAGTAGTGAGAGTAAACAGCTAATAAACTAATTATAAGAGACTAGAAATTGTCTTAAAATTTATTTGTAAGTTTTGCATGTGGTTGTTGGGTCAGTTATTTACTTTCATTAGTTGTACAGAGTTGTTTAATCTGTATGGTGTCATTCCTCCAGCTGACTGGGTTGCTATAGTTACAAATAACTATGTCATCTTTACAATACACAGTTAGAGGCTGCATTTCAGTTGATGTCACTTCCTCCTGACTACAGTTGCTATGGTAGCTGTTGCTGATTGTGTGGTCAGGACTACTACATGTGACGTTCACAATACAGGAGTTAACACCGATCGTGGTGACGTTCCAGTTCAGAACAGGAGAATCCACTGGATCTGAAACATATATTTAAGAAAACTGCTGCATTAGGATTCATCATATATAACAGACCTTACAATCTTTTACACACTTTTTTGTGTAGCTAATTTAAAAGTGTAACTGTATTGCCCTGTTAGGGTCTGCAAAGGTAAAATGTGCATTTTCTGCATACAGAAAACAATAAAACAGTACGAGATTATTTAGAAGTTAAAGTTTCATTTAATCAGTCATCATATTTAAACAGTTCCAGAAGCACATACCATTCATTCTCCTTCCAACTTTTGTTTTCACCATCGTAAGTTGATAGTACATAATATAGATCTAGGCTACTTGATAAAACGTCTCGGGTTACAACTGTAACCCTTGTTCCCTGAGAAGAAAACGAGACACTGCGTCGTTAACGACACTTTGGGGAACGCCCTCAGAATGTGTCTGAAGCATGAATGAAACTAATCCAATCCTGATTGCCGTTGCATCATGACGTAATATGTGACGGCGTACACAGAAGCTAAAAAGAGATGCCGGCACACAACAGAGTTAGCTTTTGTGATGAAGGAAGTCGCTCCCAGACATGATGAGGTTAGGATTTTATAATCTGCACCTCCCCTTTCCACCGGGTGCATGAGTGCATGTTTCGGTGTGGCATGGGTATCCGTTCCCCAAAGTTTCATTACTGATGCAGTGTCTCATTCCCTTCTCAGGGAACAAGGTCATAACCCAAGACGTTCCCTTTTGGGGGAACACGCACTGTAGTATATTAATTAGACATCTAAACTGCTCAAGTCAGAAGCCAATACAACGTTTTAATTAATCAGAATCGAGATATTTCTGAATAAGCTGACTGTGCATGCCCCACACCCAAACAGTAATATACACAGATCGCGTGTGTCACCTCCCGTAATTTCATAGGTGAGGATTCCCCTAGGTCAACACTGAGCACATCCTCAGATGCAGACAGCTCAACATCGGGCTCCCACACCAGGCAGAAGAAGCTGTAGAGCGGACTTCTGCATCAGGAACGGGAGCATAGGAGTTGCCGTTGAGGGCTGAGAAAGCGCCGAAGCAGGTTTTAAGGTCCTCTGTGATCCTCACGGCATCAGATGCTGCACTGCCTTGACAGACACGAGACAGAGCGCAGGCGCAAATGAGCTTATTTAAACAACACCAAATAGGACTAACAGCTTGACACAGAGTGCTTGCGGAAGAGCAAAAAGCTAACTCTGTTGTGTGCTGGCAACTCTTTGTAGCTTCTGTGTATGCTGTCACATGTTATGTCATGACACAATGCCATTCAGGACTGGATTAGTTTCATTCATGTTTCAGACGCACTACGCTGAGGGCATTCCCCAAAGTGTCGTTATGGATGCAATGTGATTTCCCTCAAAAGGGAAAAAGAGAGAAAAACATAGGAGAACAGTGCATTTTTGTTCCCTTGTCACTAACAGACCAAACACTGGAACTTCCTTGGCTGTTCTTTTATATCCAAGAACTGATTTGAAAGATTCGTTACAATGAGATTTGGCTTGATTTTGGTTTTTAATATGGTCTAAATTGCAACTCAGACTCACCTATAACAGACACTCTGTATTTTGCAACTTCATCATTAGGTCCAAATATTTTTGCAGTGTAGATTCCACTGTCTGTCTTCTGCAAGTTCTTCATTGTTAGAGAGAAGGTTGTTTCATTGAAAACCACATTGTCCTTAAAAATCTGTGGCTGCTTGTTTATGAATGTCACAATACTTTTTGATTTTTCATTCATCCAGACCAATGTTTGAAACTGTGGTAGTTTATCAGTCTGTATGTCCAGTTGAATAGAACTTCCTGTCTGCACAGAGACAGCATTTTCAGCATTGCACATGGATGCTAAAAACAGAGAGGATAATGCAAAAGATAAAGATAAAGCTAAATGTTCTTTGTTTTTTTGTAAACTATTAGATATGATAGAGAAACTAACAAATTTCCACACATGAAAAGTAGCCAGCTTAACCACATAAAACCACATATTTTTAATACCAAAAAACATATTTCCACATTTTTTTCACAACCCCTTTTACAAGATGGTTTTAACTTAAAATTAGGGGAATGTAGCAAGCATAGTCAAAGTCCCTTTTGAAAGTGTTCACTCTGCGGCCATATTTGCAATGCCTCTGGGCAGCTATTTTGTTTATCCAAGCCCAATCCTGTCTGTTTGAATTGGGCAATCCTGAAATCTCAAAAACTTCTTAATGAACTATTAAACACAATTAAACGATACACAATTAAATAACATATTTTAAATCAGCAACCAAATCTGACGTGAACTGTCCCTTAAATGTTGTTTCTTATGCTCAAATAGCATTATTATTATTTTTTATTTATTTTTTTTATTTAATTTTTTTTTTCAGGCAAGATGAGCCGTTGCGCATGTGTAATCCTAAGCGTGAGTCTCAGGTTTCCATGGGAACTGGAGCTTCTAACATTGCAGTGACACAATGACTTTATCAATCAGCGTTTGGCTCTTTTACTTAGAAGTTGGGACCTATTCCGCCATATTGCGTGTTGCAATTTCTCCCATTTATAACTAATAGGAGTGAACTGTCTTTCTATATCTATAGTCTTTGGCATAGTACTGTAGATCATATACATTCTATTTTCTATCATTTCTATTTTCTCCTTTGTCTCCACCGGCTTGCTTAGTCCGATTCACATAAAGGATTAGTTCACTTTGAAATGAAAATTATCCTATGATTTACTCACCCTCAAGCCATCTTAGGTGCTTATGACTTCTTCTTTCAGATGAATACAATCGGAGTTATATTAATAATCGCCCTGATGCTCCTAAGGCTGTGTGTCCACCAAAGCGTTTTTAGCCAGCTGAAAACGCTAGGCGCTCTGCTTAAAAGGCTTATCTGTCAGCACCTGAGAGCGCTTCAGCTGCGCAGCGTTTTTTTTTTTAGTTGAGACGCTTCGTTGCTATGATATGGAATATGCTATGATGTTACTTGTTATAACTGATTTTGCAGGTAATTTGTTTCAGACTAAAAATGTTGACACAATGTGGAATTATTTGCTATGTATGTTCAGAGACGTTTTACTCAAAGTTAAACATTTTTCAACTCGAGGAGACTCGTAAAAACGCCGAGTTCTCAGCGCTTGAGCGTGAAAAGGACGTTCAGCGCCTCGTTACGCTCTCTGCGTTTAAAAAACACGGCATTCCCATTGAAAATAATTGAAAAAGTACACTAGCAGCTGGAAAAAACGCTTTGGTGGACACACGGCCTAACTCCTCTCGCAGTTAAAAACACTTACGCTTACACCTCGTCCTATGCCAACTTATGAAACAAGCCTAACTGATGCAACATGAGTTACGCTTTCTTCTTAAGTTGAATGTGGAAGGTGGTCTGGCGGAAACCTATGATGGCTTGAGGCTGAGCAAATCATGGTGTAATTTTAATTTTAAAGTGAACTAATCCTTTAATATTCAACAATATTACTGATCTGCCTGCATTGACACTGTTGTATGAGAACTGAACTGAGCAGGATGATGACATCACTGTTTTCGTCAAAGCTGCTGTATAGATAAATTAACTAAATTAATAACTAATGATTTTACAACAGAAATGATTCCACACTGAACTTACTTAAGCTGGACAATGACAATATTTTCTTCTAGAGCTGCTGTACAGCCAAAACAAACTTACATTATTTTTATTATACTGTTTTCACTGTAAAGCTACATATAATACTATTTTACATCCAAAAATACAAATAAATAATCTTTCCACCAAAAGATTAATTCATTATTGTATATTCTCTGTCCATTTATGCAGTAATGTAAAGAGAACAATTTCCGTACCTGTGTTGAAGATCAGCACGGCCATGAAGATCATGAACAGATGACCAAAAGCCATTGCAATAAACTGCTTGTCCTGCTGTGGTTATATGGTACATATTAGAGAAAACTGAATGTTTTATATCACCTTATTAAAACTGTCTAGGCAGTGTCACTCACCTTGGAATTTACGACATACAATCAACTATACACATATGTATACAGTCTTTTCTAATAATGAGCCTGTTTATATCATCTATATTATCTGTTATAATTACTTGAATAACTACTAGAATTGTTACCAACCTTGTCAAGAACCAGCTGAGAAAAGAGAGGAAGAACAAGTCGTGTTCTACAACCACATCTTCTACCAGGAACTAGCCCCTAGTCGTGAGAACAAGTGTGGCTAAGCATGTCTAAGTTCATATATCTTTAAGTTTCTTTAAAATATAGATCCAAGCTCTTGTCTTCGTATCACTTCATAGGTCTGATGTCTCGTATTCAGTGGGGAAAATGTTAGATTATAAATGAACTTTAAATGAACCTAACATTTATTGTTAAATTCATATTCTGTCATATTTTGAACTTCTAAATTAAGCAATAAATGCCAGTTACATTTAATAGGAAAATACACATGACCTGATTATATTGGATGTGTCTTTTATATTATGTAACCCCTGTTTATAAAAGTCTCAATGTACCTGATGCAACAACAAAATCACACTAGTGCCAAAAAAAAAAAGAAAAAAGATTTTCATCACATTTATTTTAGTCAAACTTTTGTGTAGGTGATCAGCAAAAGCTAGTGGGTAGGTTTCCTGCTTCACTTCTTGGGCTGCATTCAACTCCACTTTTAGACATCCACTCGTGAACTTCCCTAAGCACTTCCTCTTGGAGGAATCCCCACCGCCATTTTGACGGTGTGTGTTCAACTTCGTCAAGTGGATGAGGGAAGTTTATTTAGACAGACACTCGGCCACAGAGGAAGTGAGTCTTTAGGCAGCTACACAAACCACAAAGCAACATGATTGTGACGTTACAACAGCGAGTTGCAGTGCTCACTTAACTCTTTCCCTGCCATTAAAAAAAAAAAAAAAAAAAAAAAGCCAGCCAGAGACAGCATTTTTGATCATTTTTGTAAAACTTTTATGGGTTTCTTTAAAAAAAACAAAACAAAAAAAAAACATAGACTTGGCAACCCTAGTAGGCTGTGAGGTTGGCACATTATTGTTCTAATTATGGAATAAAGCATGTGAAAAAGGTGAATGCAGTAGTAGGCTATTTATTTATTTTAAAGTAAAATTACAGTAAGTCCGGTTTTGTCATTTAAAAATATTAATGGTAAGAGTTTGGGACAAGACAATCTGACAATCTAACCAGTGACAGGGGATGTTCAGGAGACCTGCTATTTTTTTATTTATTTATTTTTTTTGGAAAAGTTGTAGATTTGTAGTAAATAGCTGGCTATCGTTTCCGTTTGTTAGCATAAAATGGGTAAAATGTGTAAATTCAGATGGTCAATATCATTATCACAATCCACGCCTGTCCTGGACTCAGTTTCCCAAGATCCTCCCTGTCTTCCTGAGAAGACTGAGATCCCCCCTTTGAGATGTGCCTAGCCTAGCGGCTGCAGTGAGGGGAGGAGTGAAAAAAGTGCAGGCAAGATGGACAGTTCTCTGTTCTCGTATTGGATCAGACACCTACGAGATCAAAGGCGGATATCGCAGGATTCACACTCGTGCGCTGTGTTGCTGATAAACTGGATGTAATTTAAGTTCTGTTGCTTTTATATGAAAATAAACATAATGAACAAGACACCCAAAGTAGCTACTTATTCTTTATTTCCATTCGAAGGATGTGTGACTGTATCAATAATTTTTATTTTAATTACAGACATGTTTTTATAAATATGATAACTATCACATAACCCACAGAGAGATTGCACTGTCAGAGACTTTAGGAATATTCACACATAATTTATACACATAAAATCAAACATTTTAAAACAGATCAATACATCACGGTTGTTTAAACCAATAAGCTTTAAGCTGTGTCGTCAGCAAGTCGTTTCCCATTGCTTTTGGGCAGCGTTCCATTTCGTTTTTTTATGACCTTCCCTCACTAACTTCCCTCAGTCTCGTTGACTCAGATGTACATCATTGCTTACGTTGCATGAGTGCCCACTACTGATGGAACCTTTGCAATGGGCTGAACTGGAACGTCCTAAGCCCTTGATCACTTGGAATCTGCTATGGAGCTGATTTATTATTTATTTGTCCCCTTACAAAATTATTTAATACAGCATTCTATATGTATATATGTGTGTTTTAAATTTTTAAAAAAATAATTAATATATCATAGAGTTGTTTGTGGTGGGTAAATTAAATGCGATATGGGGAGACGTCATAATCGTGTTGCATTGTGGGTTATAGAGCTGTCTGAAGTGTACGTGTGAAGTAGACACGTTCCCTCGGTCAAAATCGAGGGAGCGAGGGTCTGTCCATATAAACTTCCCTCGTCCACTTCATGAAGTGGAACACACTTCAAAATGGTGGTAGGGATTCCCCCGAGGGGAAGTGCTTAGGGAAGTTCGCGAGTGCGTGTCTAAAACTGGAGTGGAACGCAGCCTTGGTCAGCGCAGTCGGTGGAGAGCAACTGTGATCGACTGCAGAATCCGATGAGGCCGCCTCGCCCTCGCAAGAGGTTTTTGACACATGTCAGCATGACATTAGAGCAGGGCGCCCACCCTTAAATGTCCTTAAATCCAGAGAATTGAGAAGGAGCAAGGATCTTTGATAGTACTGTACTGAAATCGTAGCTAGCTAAGGTTAGCTAGGCTATGTATCTCCCTGAACTCAAGTGTTTTCCACATAACTTACTATTCAGATCAGAAAGAAGTTCGAAAGCACTTGTTAGATGCATGAAATTACTTTTAGCGTTAGGTAATGTTAAGTGCCTATTACCAACACAATCCAATCTGAAGTTAATACATACATTGTTCGACCGGACATAATAACTGTTATTTGTGTTTGCGCACGTGACATCAGGAAGCAATGTATACACTTCTGCTAGTATTACTGAGATATCTTATCCCGTGCGAATTGGACATTAATATTACAGACGTCTGTGTATAAATTACATTATTACTCCATCTCCATTTATAAATTACCTTATATCCTACATCACATATTTTTATTTTGGACATCTGGTCACTTTATATCTGACTAATCAGAATATTATATAACTGGTAAGCCTACTATGAATATTAAAATACGCTGAACCATGAGTCCTGTATCATAGCTACATGAATGACCTTTGCAGCAAAAAAAAAAAAAAAAAAAAAAAAAAAAAACGCGTCAAAATCAGTTGGGTATTCAGTGAGATATGATTAATTAAATGCGCTGACAGCTCATTGCACCTGGCAAACAAGTTACACTGAGTGGAGCTGGCGACCGATCCAAGATGGCGGCTCCATGGCTCGACCGTGCCAATTCGCTTGTTAAGTCATGACGTAAGGAATGCCGTTTCCGGGTCCTAGCCTCAACTCGTTTCACTGGCAAATGCCATCGACGGCCGTTTATGAGCACTATTTATTCATATTAAACATCAATCATTTTAAAAAGTTAAACATTTTAAATACAGTCTACACAACAGTCTCCGTGCTCACAGCGTCACAGTTATTAATATTTTAACGATTTATGAAAGATGAATCATTGTCTGGCCATCTGGAATATTGGTATGAAGATAAAGGTTATAATTATATATTTTTTTGTAGTATTATGTGTGTATATTAGCACCATTTGTTGTTTTCTTGTGGTATGAGATAGAGCGTTTGGACCCGGAAGCGCTGCCGCGGAACGTCAGACTTAACAACCGAATAGGCAGTAGCATTCGATAGGGCGTCTACCTATATGATGTCTGTGATCGGTTCTCCGCAGAATTTGCTCATCTCAAACAAGCCTATAGTCACAATCCACGCCTGTCCTGGACTCAGTGTCCCATGATCCTCCCTATCCCACACCTGAATTCACTCCGTCATCATCTCTCCCATTTGCACTCCCTTTATATTGGACTCACTTCCCTGCACTCCTTGTCCGTTCTTGATGTTATGATGTATATTTATAGTTGGTAATGTGTGTTTCTAGTGTTTAGTTGCTGTTTGATTCCCTTGCTAAATAAACCTGTCTAAATTCTGCTTCATCCCCGCTGCTCCATACCAACAATCATCAAGTTGGGTGTCCGCCTTAGAGATAATGACCATATTTTTATAAATCATATTTAAAATTATATTAATCAGAGAATATTTATTTTTTACTACAGTAAAGCAGTATTAATTTATCATAAGATCTCCTTCAAGTGTAACAAACATTCAGAATCTTGTTTTTGAATCTAATTTTTAAAATATTTTTTCTGTATTTTTTGAAAATGTTCTTTTTTAAAAAAAACTTAATATTTAGCGTATTAGTGTATTTATTGAAAAATTATTTAATTTATCAAAATAAACAGAACATTTTACAAAATTTTCTGAAGTGAATGAAATGACTTACTGCATCAATATCTGCATACATACAATTATTATAATAAGTAAGTTTTCTCACATTCTGCAAGTTTTGACAAGATATAAAGGAGTACGCTATGTTTTGATTAATTGTTTTATTATTCATTATTCTTGTTTGAGTCTAATTCTGTTAATTTAGTTTTACTTTAGTACTATAGAACATTTGAGAACATCATCATTGTGCTGATTGTAGAAGTAAGCAATATCCAAGGTAGAAAAATGTTAGTGGGTGATCCATGGTTTTCTGAAAAAAAGAAAAGATGCATCATTAAAAACTAGAGATAGGATAAGATCTGACATTCTAACAATAAAGGTGAAAGATGCCTTAAGAGTAATTCACAACAGGATAACAATATACTGGTGTCAACTGGGGTATAGATTAACACATATACAGAATTATTTAATATAATGGGCACAAAGTTGAATATTTCAGTAGACTGGGCTGCAATTGTTATAAAAATCCAACCTTTTTACAATAAAATGGTGAGGGAGTCCCGACTCAAGTAATGTCACTTCTTTTTGAGCAGAATCTACTTTGACTAGTGTTAGTTGTGAGGTCGTAAATTCTACACTTACCAACAACAAAAACATTGTAATGACAAATGTCTTTAATTTCATCTCCTATTGTTGTTGTGAAGTAGAGTCCACTGTCTGTCTTCTGCATGTTCTTCAGTGTTAGAGAGAAGGATGTTTTATTAAACACCACTCTCTCCTTGTAAGAATCTCTAGGACCGATGATTCCATTACGGTATGTTAGAATGTCAACGGTGTGATTTTTGCCAAATGGTTTTATCATCCAGAATAACTGCAAAAACTTTGGAGGCTTTTCTCTCTGAACAAGCTCAACACGCCCTCCTGCTTGCACAGTCAGATTCAGGGGCTGGATTTCAGCAAAAGACACTGGAGGGAGAGAAAAGGAAATTTTTAATAGTCCTCTACATAGGGAATTTTGATACATGTAAACTAGATGTTTTTAACGCATGTATATCCTAGTGGATTTTGTGTCATAAAGAAAGTTTTTACAACTCATGTGCACCACAGATTTTATAGCAGTTACCAGCAATACCAGACCAGCAGTCTCAGACTAGCCATTAGGGCCGCATGATACTCAGTGAGTATAGTTTTAGTGCTGGGGAGGGCTTAGGCATTCAGGTGGAGCTTGCTGTTTTAGCGATGTTATGATTAGTGGTGGGGAGTGGCTTAAGTGTTGTCAGCTCTTCCCTAAACCTCCTGTCTGAGACTCCTGGCTTGGCACAGAAACTGCTGTCATGTATGGCTGTGTGGCTCTGAAAGTGCACGTCTTGATATTTCACACACAATATAATTTTTAATTTTTTTCATATATAGAGCAAAAGGGGAAAAGCGCATGTGAATGGCACATTCACAATAAGTAATTGTTGTTATTAAATTATATATCCATTGCTGATACATATTTTTACATCATTAAATTACTATTTTTAAACATTATTTTATATTCATTATATTAAAAGTTCAGTAAGCAATTTCTGAGAAACTGGTCAATCAACACCTAAAAAACATTTTTGTGAATATTTGCTAGATATCTGTTCTGTGTGTGCTGGGGAAGAAATGAGTTTGTACATATTCCTGGCTGTGTAATAAGAGAAAATCAAAGTAAGACAACACACTTGTAGCCAATCTGCAGTAGGGGGCGTGCATATCTAAAGTAAGAGCTTTAGAACATGTGTTAATTTTAGAAAAAGCTTTTCAGTTAGTGCTGGAGAGACGTTAGAGAGTTGGAAAGCCTGAAAACAGACGATTTGTTTCTACTCAATATGTGAGTAACATTAGTTTTTGCTATGCTTCACAGAACCAATGCAGCTGTTGCCTGTGTTGCAAAGCGTGTTTGTTATTTTGGGGGCAGAGCAATAAAGGGAGGGGTGTGTGTGTTTGGGTGTTTATTTCAAATATCAACAGTGTTTCTCAGAATTTGGTTACTTCACCTTTAAATTATTCAAACATCCACAATGTCACCACTACTGCACATCTGTGTTTAAAAAAACTACAGCATGTCACCAAATTTCCCTATATCTCTTCAAAACAAAAATGGGGTTTCCCAATTAGTGGTCATTTTTAAACTATGGGCTTTTTACTAGTGAAATGAACTTGTAATGATGTTTTCCTATGGCTTATTGCTGACTGCAGCCAGGCAGAGTTTGTGCCTTTATTTAAAGGGCCGAAAGCTACACAACAGCTTTTTGGCAAGTTTTCGTGGTTAAAATATTTGAATCTGTCTGTTATTACTGTCTGTTTTCTTCACTGGAATGAGTGAGTCACAATCGGTCACAATGATAAATTTTCTTCTTTCATTTTAAAACCACATCCCCAGTATATGAAATGTTAAATTAACATAAAAACAACACTAGTCACATTTTATGCAAAAATGTCTACTTTGTGTATATTCTAAATAGCTCTTTTTTAAAATGCAGTTTTTTGTCTCATTACCTATCTGTCTTTGGCCTATGTATTTCACACACTCATTCTGAGTGGATGCTTGAAAAATGCCCATATGTTTTAAATTGCCCACCGATTTGTAATACTTGACCTGTACTTGTACTGCACAGATAAAAATGATTCTGTTGTAATACTACTGAAAAAACAAATGGAGTTCAGGCAAAAACTGAAAAAACAAAATTAATTCTATACTGTATACTGGTGTTCCCATCATGCACTGGGGCATGAATGATTAATAAGGTTGTTTTTTTTTTTAAGCTGTTTTCAAATTGTTTACACTGTTTTATAATTGCTTGTTAGGATTAGTAACTTGTGATTTTGTAACATCTGGAGTTCATTTTCTACTCAAAGTGACACATGCATACTCAAAAACGATCTATTAAATGTTACCATATCATTGTGTATTGTGTACCAATATCGAAGTCTCTGTGTTTAGATGAGTGCCACATCACTTCTATTAAGTAGATATGGTGTCAACACAATATCTATTGTATCATTTACTTAGATATTTCTAAGCAACGCGTACACTTTAAAAGCATGGTTTAATCCATTATTTGAGTAAAAAGTTAATTTTGTTAAATTTACTTAACTTAGTTTAGTAGATTTTATTTAATTCTGTAAAACTAAATAAAATATAATTAATATTTACTTTCTTTATGCATAAGTTCAATAGTAAGTATATTCTACTTAATTCTATATGTGAAATTAAATAAACTAAATATAATTAAGTAATATTTCCTTAAATTTCTTTTTTAATGTTAGGTTCAATAGTAAGTAGATTTTACTTGATAATAACAGGTATGTTGTATAACAGTTAAGTTGTACAAAGCAATAGCAGTAAAATGTACTTAAAATGTGTTAGTGCAAATTGTTATGAAGATTTTATAAAGTTATTTTTTTTCCAGTGTGTATTTAGGGGACTAAGTCTGCAGTAAGGCAGATAGAATGCTTTCAGTCCCTGCTGGTGCTTTACAAAGCATGACGCAAAATAGACAAAACAAGAAAACCAATACAGTAAATTGGATTTCTAAAAGCACAAGTGTGGAAACACTTTTTTGAAGTTCTTCTGCTTTCATCAGTTAACTTTTTTTCCTTTTTTTTTTTGTCACATGACAAAGCATCACTTCTGCAAACCATAGACAAGTAAATTGATATTGTTTTAAGGATTTTTAAATATTTTTACTAGATAGAATAAGATATCATCACTGAGTAAATGGAGTGAACAGCACCTCAGTACTAAGACATACTGTAGCATTACCAAATCACTTTCTTGATCTTCAGTAATCCTTAACAAAAATGATCTTCTGAACAGCCAAGTTCTTCACTACTTTCAAGCATGTCTAAAAAGATGTATCTCTTCTTGAGCACTGCACTCAATTTCTCAAATTTATTTGAATTTAAAAGTAATCATAATAGTAGTCATGACAATAATCATAGTAATAAGCAAAAACAGACAAATAAGATATGTTTCACAAACAAATTTATAATCTGAGAATATAAGGCAAGCATAAGATCTGAATGCTTCCTTGAGCTATATTCTTAACATTTATCATCATTATTAATCTGCAAATTTGTAATATTAATATTTCATACAGAGGCATACCTGTAGTGATCAGATGAGTAGTTAAGGGAAAAAATAAAATCAAATAAAAAGCCATTGTGATAGAAAAAGCAATTTGTCATGCGGCTCCAGTGTAATGTGTTATCTTCCTTCCGCAAACTCACAAAGGAAGTAAGCCTGTTCACAAAAAAAAAAAAAAAAAAAAAAATACCATATTATATATATATTTTTATATTTTATTTAGTTATTCATTCATTTATTTTGAGGTGTAAATGAAAAAACAAGTATAAATAAGTGTAGTTAAACAAATGATAGTCATGAGCCAGGCATTCAAAAACAGCGCAACAGCGTATCAGTTCCTGAACAAACGGCACCCTATGACGCAGTTCTTTTTAGTGAACCAAACCCATAAAGTATAGCTCTATTTCCAAATTAATTAATTGGGAACCCTCATCTATCATAATTCTTTGATCATGTGATCAAAAAAAAAAAAAAAAAACTTTAATAGAAGGACCGAAGACAGGAGTTTTAAGCAAATTGAGTATAGGGCATAATCTCTGCAATCTCTTGTAATCTAAACTGCAGTGCTGGTAATATACTGCCTGTTTCATGAATAATGGCATTATATATGATTGCAGTTTATTCTATGATGTGATTGTATGACTGCAGATCATTCTATAATGGGATTTAGTGGGTTTAGGAGAGAAGTCATAAAACTTTTAACAGATTAACAATAAATAATTTTCCTGGAATATAAATGAGAAAGATCATAGCTCTGACCAACCATTTGCACAATAGTCTGCTTAAATATAATTCTTCTTCTTCAATGAAATGCTAAGTTTGTACGCTAGTTTGCTGTTCTAACTTCCTTAGTAACTGGTTTCCTGTTCTGTGGTCAACCCAGCTTACTTCACCTTTGGCCCTGTTTCACTGTGGTTTAACTGCTTTTACTGTCAGGAGTGCAGGGTAAGGACATTGCAAGGACAAATTAAAATGTAATTAAAATGTTTTTAAAAATATAATCAAATGTTTAAAAAACTAACAATTATTTTTAAAATGAAATCAAATTAATTTAATTTAATTAATGATATTAATAAGTAGACTACTGTTTTACTGTGCAATATCTGTAATTTCAATGAAGACCTTTGGGTTTGTGTTTTAATAAACTGTTGTTATTATTATTATTATTATTATTATGCTATTATCTTTAATTAATCAAAGTACACTCGTTTGTACAATATTCTGTTATTTTACCGAACTTTTATTTTGACAGGATTGTGAAGACGTTTGACTTAATGATGTTTTACTAACAAAATTTGGGAGGAGCAGGTTCAGATAACTAACCAGCACAGGTGGAGAGCATTCAGTTAATCAACTCAACCAATGACAAGAGGTATAAATACAGCAGACTTACCTCTGTTCATCTGAGAGTTTATCAGCATCCCTCCTCCACCCCATCTCCTCACTTCTAGTTCTATCTATTTTTACCACACCGGGGGGAGTACTCTGAGTTCGGGCCAATATTCAGAGCTCAGAGCCCTCCCCCTGGACAGCACGCCAAATTTATTATATTGAATTATATGTACATGTGAACTCTTGAACTGTGTATATGTCGATAGTTTTATCAAATTAAACAGTGCAATGTTCATAAAATGACTCTAAGAGCAGCTCTGCAGATGAGACAGTAGACACTGAAATCATCGCATCACGAGAAAATGCGGCACTCATTCATACAGACTATAGATTTCAATAGCAGTCATTTTTAGCTTTAATATTCACAGACACTAGTCCGTATTGATATCTGATTCATTGTACAGCCCTACTTTTGATTTATTCATCCAAAGATTGCTAAATTCTGTGACGTTCCGCTTTATACAGTAAGTTCTAATTGTGACTGGATTCCGTAATTCCGTTCTGGTTTCTGGATTCCGTTTACTGCTTCGCGGAAATCATTTGGCTCTGCATGGTATGCGCAGTATTAAAGAGAGTTGGTTTTGTGAGTTATTTATTGTTATAGGACAGTGCTTGTTAGTGTCCCCGTCACTATACCGGGGCATTAGGACCCACACAGACCACAGGGTGAGCACCCCCTGCTGGCCTCACTAACACCTCTTCCAACAGCAACCTAATTTTCCCAAGAGGTCTCCCATCCAGGTACTAACAGTCCTGCTTAGCTTCAGTGGGCAACAAGTCTTAGGATACAGGGTGATGTGGCTGCTGGTCTTAGAAACATTAGATGTTTAACATAAACATTACAAAAGATGGTTATTTATATTTTGCTTTAGAATACCAGTAAATACTATTTTGCCAATATTGTAATAATCAATAGAGATTTTTCTCTGAACAAGGAGACCTACAGAAAGACTGAAGCCTACACCTATAGAAACAATGTGGCAACTTCTTAGACTGCCTCAGTCTTTTGTCTCTTCATGTAAAGTCACTTATGAATGTGGGCGGTCATGAGTTGTGTCATTTCAACACATTTCCACAATTTGGTTGCATATTTCAGCTTGGTAATGCTCACATCACAACAGGGTGACTAATGGTAGTTGTCAAATATCCCCACCTGCTGTTCAACCCACACTTTTAATAACAATTTATAAAAATGATAGTAGAAAATACGCAGCGTTATATCACAAACCTGTGTGTTGTTACTTTTAGGATAACTCTGAAAAATAGTAATGTAGAATTTGTTGTAATTCATTGTAAATACTGTATATATATTTTGCTGTATCTCTCAGCTGGGGTGGTGTGTTTCTCTTACACTCTTATAATTAAAGGTTTGAAATAAAAACAATTTTGGGTTCCCCAAAGAACCTTTCATTGGAAAGTTTTTAAAAGAACCATATTTGTATAATTGCCATTTTACCAGTTTATAGATACATTTTTAGATCCCTAACCCAAAACTAACCATTTTAGAGAATGTAAAAAGAATATATAAAATGTACAGAAATTTGTAGAAAATGTATTTTTTTTTTTATTAAGCATTAAAAATATTTTTTGAAATTACCATTTATTTAAAATACAGTTATAAAGAAAATAACAGATAAGTGTAGTCACAAAAATGTATTTATTGCAAAAATGTCAAAAGTGATACCAGTAGTCCATGATGATGTGTTGCAGCCGCAGTCCTCTCTGGTGGTGTAATATTTATGAGGTACAGAGAAGAATTTAATTTATTAATTGCTGAAAATCTTATCCAATCCACTACATGAAGTCGCACATTTTTCATTTAAATGCACATTTTCATTTAAATTTCATTTAAATGCGAATTTAAATTCGCGTCAAACGCGTAAATGCACAAAAAGCACCATTCGCACGTATCGTGCGAAACGCTCAATTCGCGTCATTCGCGCGAACTAGACGCGCGAATGAGGCGAATTCGCGTCTTCCGCGCCACGCTAAACGCCTCATTCGCGCTGCGAGACCTCCAGACGCACGTAAACGCATCTTTACATTGACTTAACATTGAAATCATTCGCGCCAGACGCTCTATTCGCGTTTGGTGTGAACACAGCATCAGAGGTGTGGAAATACTTCGAAATGAATGATGACAACACACACACACTGCTAACTGCATGCTTTCAATCACAATTCGTTATCGATTAGTGAAGGCGGGATAGGCGGATTCACGCGTTCTCTCTCTTTCTTGCGCGCGATCCCAGTTCTCTTCTCTCAGCGCGATCAATTATCCTCGCGCCTGAATGGTCAAATGCACACATAGTTGTCAAAATGTCCATCGTGTGGATTATCTCACTTAAGTTCAGTTGGTTATGGCTTAAGTGGACGTAAACATTTGGGTGAAAACAGAATCTTAAAGGGACCATAGCCTATATTTGTCATTAATGTTAAAGGATTAGTCAAATTTTAAATAAACTTTTCCTGATAATTTACTCACCCCCATGTCATCCAAGATGTTCATGTCTTTCTTTCATCAGTCGAAAAAAAAAAAAAGGTTTTTGATGAAAACATTCCAGGATTATTCTCCTTATAGTGGACTTAAATGGCCTCCAACTGGTCTTACGGAACTTACGGAAAAAAACGAAACTGGTGCCGCGTTCGTTCTGTAAGTAGAATAGGGAAGGCGTAGGACATACAGCGTAAGCGTTTTGAAGAATGCGGAATGCGAAAGTCCATTTAAGGCGATATTTTGTGTTTATAAAGCATATACAGTTGTATTTTTTTCGAAAATGACCAATCGTTTCACTAGATAAGACCCTTATTCGTCTGGTATTGTTTAAAGCTGCACTGAAACTGTAATTTTGACCTTCAACTGTCTGGAGTCCATTGAAGTCCACTATAAGGAGAATAATCCTGGAATGTTTTCATCAAAAACAAAATTTCTTTTCGACTGACAAAGGAAAGACATGAACATCTTGGATGACATGGGGGTGAGTAAATTATCAGGAAAAGTTTATTTAAAAGTGAACTAATCCTTTAATAAAACAAAAAATATGTTAAATAAATGTATACATGGTAAATAAACCATAAAAATACTGTCACAGACACGTCAGGCTCCACCGCTCACAGCGTACCCAATCACCAGAATACTGATCACCGGCACCTGCACCTCATCACAGTCTGCATAAAGAGCACTCACACACACCACTCGATGTCAGGTCTCGTTTGCATTAACTTACCTGTATGCTTACCTTAAGGACTCCCCACGATCTACTTACCTGCTTCCAAGAATCTCCTCGTGTGTTCTCTCCTCTCTGTGTGAGTGCTCCCAACCTCCAGTGTCTCCAGCGTCTCCAGCTCCAAGGTCTCCGGTATCTGTTAACCACAAAAGAACTCTGTTTTCATCCTCCATCTCAAGAAACTGCTCAACTTCACTGCTCACTCACCTGCACTTCTGCCACTGCTCATACTGGTTCTCAATAAAGCTCATATACCTGTTAAAGTCGATCTCTGTCCCTTCTGTACTGTAACACCTACTGTATCTGAAAAACAAGTTTATTTAATTTGTATCTCTATAGTATTTGTTGTATTGTTTTTAATTTGTTTGTAAACTTATTTTTATATAACAACAATTATATATATTGGTAATTATGCCATTTGAAGGTTATTGGACACTGCGAAATTTTTGTTCTTTGAATTTTTGACAAGCACATAAAACTGATTACTTTTTTTCATTGAAGTAATAATAAAGAAGCTGCCCTACATTCATTAGTCTCACTGTGTTGTGCTTGGAAAACTGCAACGTCACCAACAAAAAAAAAAGAGAAATTAATAAATGTATTGGTATCAGTATCGGCGAGTGCTAGAAAAAAAGTATCAGTACTCGTACTCGGTCCTTAAAAAATGGTATCGGTGCATCCCTAGTTCTATTGTCAGTCACACACAAAACAAAAGCACACGCATCACTGGCAGATTGCTCAAAGTAGATGCTCGGCCAAAATATTAAAAAAGAAAATAATTGTAATATAAATAAAAAGTCGGCACACCGTGGCTCCAAAAATATAGAAATTTATTGACAGATTCTTACAAAGGTGACATTTCGAGCACACAGGCTCTTCATCAGACAACTGAAACTACAGCCCTTTATGCAGTTTTGTGCAATTTTTTGCCATTTTCACACATTGTACATTAACAAACTCCTCCTAGAGATTTAATCAGATCAATACCATATTTTGTCAGTCTAATCCTAAGGCCTTTTTGCAATGTTTAATTGTGTAGATCTTGATTTTCCACTGAAGGGTGTGTCTGTGGCGTGTCTGACAAAATTTGAAGTTGTAACTCAGGCATAGCTGTGTCCCAATTCAGGGGCAGCATCCTCTGGAGGTCGCATTTGAAGGCTGCATACGTCATCGATTTTTCGCTAAAGAGCGTGTCTGTGGCGCCTCACAAATTTTGATGTTTCTCCATGAAACAGGCAGCTATTGTAACTCAGGCATACAATGTCTGACCTCCCCAAAACTTCACACGTTTGATATAAGTCCTGGCCTGAAGATATCTACATGCTAATTTTCAGTTAGTTATATAGCACCATGAAACAGGAAGTTGTTCTAAGTCAGCTTTGTGTGAATGTGAAAATTTATAAGTGAGACACAGAAAGAAATGGACTATTGTGATACAAGTCTTTATTGTATAGAATACATTCTGAGAACAGCCTATGACTGGAGAGAGTCAGCTAAAAGACAGTGAATCTGAAGGCGTGTGTGTTGATTGTCTGTCCTCTGTCCATAAATGTCAGACGTGATCCCCCAAAGAGCCTGGTGTCAGTGGTTCATTTGTGGTGGGTGAAATCCATACATATGACTGCATTAAACTGCCAACAAGTTTAAAAAAAAAATGTATGCAAATATTAGCTATTTAGTAGATGTTTTTATCAGAATTGTTTCCCAATACACTTATTACAGGTACAATTATGTTGATGACTCATATCCTCTAGGGCTCAAACCACCCCTGAGCTACTGGCCACACCACCTAATGTAGTAGCCTACTACATTAACACTTCAGCTACTATTACTTACTAATTAGTTAATCTCATTTCTATATAAAATAAAATCTGTGATCACCTGCGATCAAAACACAGGTGAAGAAGCAGAAACAAGTGATAGAAGATTTGTTTACGCAAATGTAAAATAAAGCAGCCATCAAAAAATAAACCGCATTTAAGATCAAAACTGCCTAATGTTACCAAATTAAATGTCGACCCAGGAGTAAAAATATACTAGAACTTTACTTAAGTATACTTAATAAAATTAACTTAAATTTCTATGGTGGCGCCGACTTGTTCGCTTTGAGTGTGGATCTGGTGTATGCTGAGTTTGTACAAGGCTAGCATTCCAAGCAGATGATAGCTGTGATGTACATGTAAACAAAAAAGGTCAAATGTGAGACTACAGGGGCCCGTTTCAGAAAGGAGGTTAAGTGAAAACTCTGAGTATGTTAACCCTGAAATGAGGGAAACTCTGGGTTTTCTGTTTCAGAATGGGAGGTATGTCAAACCCGAGAAAGCAGGGTAAGTGAAGCCCGTTTCTAAAAGAGAGGTAACTTCTACTCAGAGTCAGTTACCATGGTAACTTACTCTGTGAACCTAACCTGGTCGGGAGCAGGTTTTCTTTGGTAAACCTAGAGTTTCCTTTGGTCTCCTCCCCCTTTTTAAAGTGCAAGTGATGTTTAAATAGTTAACTCATTCATTCACACTGCAAAAATGAGTATTTTTCATCCTATTTCAAGTACAAATATCTAAAAATTCTTAAATCAAGATGGATTTTCTATATAAGAAAATTATATAAGATATTTAGTCTTGTTTCCTGGGGGATCTAAATTAAGTGCATTTTACTTAAAGGCAGGGTAGGTAAAAAATGTATAAAAAACTTTTTTTCAAAATTTGTTTAAACTTTATTTATATATCAATACATAATTAAAATGTAAGTACTCTGAAAAAGAAAGTATAAAAATCGAGTGTCTGTAGACCTCTCACGACTGTTTTAAAGACAGCTCATTATTTCCATTCACTCCACCCACTCCCTTCTGGGCTCCTTCCAAAGCCACGCCCGCAAAACGCATGAACGTGCGACTCCGACCACCGAGATGGAAGACGCATTATTTACCTGAGACGAGCGGAGAGGAAGGAGCACAGTGCATGTAGTGACATCATGTCAGAATCACATGTAATAAAAATAACTTTATAATTATGAAGATAAACAAACAAGATGTATTTTAGTACTCACTATCAAGCTAGCATATTGATATTGGTAAAGTTTAAAATATATATTTTTTGATTCGCTAACGAGCTAGTTATCTATAAGGCAAAGCTAAAAACAGGTTGCATGATACACGTTTTTCCATTACCATCATTTACACTGTGATGAAGATGAATTTCGTGTAAGATTCATAACATATACGTTGTTCTACAGATAAACAGAGTAACATACACTCAAATATCAACTCACAACTGCATTGCAGACACAAAATAATAACACACACATACAACAAAGTGTGTACGACACACACAGATACAAGATAAAGACATCAGTAAACATAGGTAGAGAATATAAAAACAAAACAAAGGCGAAAAAAAACGTGCAGGTAAACTTACAGGTGAACATGGTAAAAGAGTTAGACAGAGGGTAAATATAGTTCTAAGAAAAGTTCCTAGATGCGGAGTAACGTTAGGCCTACTATCTGTTAAACATGTATTTAGTTATCTAAAGCAAAATTATGCACAATTCAACACTATAGCTATCATCTTGAGCTAGGCCTATAGATTATTTATCGTCTCTACTACGGCTCGCTAAGTAATGTTATGTTAGCTATATTACGCAGCTACGTGTGCTAATGACACATGCTTCATGAAAAAATAAACAAAAAAATATGTATGATCAAAATACAAAAAGAAAGATTTACCTGTCCAGCAGAAATAAAGCCATCAAGGAGTCACTTTTCAGCCCCTTGAGTTCCCTCAGTTCTCGCCATCGCTGGAAAGCCACGCCGATATTAACTCGCGTTTTATTTCTTTGTTTATCCAAAGACTTTTTGTTCATTGCCTTTTCTTGTACTGTTACTGTCTTCCTTTTTTTGCCTGGTTTGCCTTCACTAACTGCATAGGCCGGTACTGTGAATTTTGCTTGCTGTTTCTCTGCCATTGTTTTGGTATTCCTAGGATCCGTGCCTCTTGAATTCCCCAAATCAAACGTGCGCGCGCAAGTGGGCAGGTCATGTGTGGCAAAAGGGTGGTTGCCATGGTTGCGAGAGAGTGACAGTCGCCTAAGCCAATCCTATGTTTCGTCCCGGATGGAAATAATGAGCTGTGTTTAATACAGATTAAACGGTATAGAGTCACTCGATTTTTATACTCTTTTTATCAGAGTTCTTACATTTTAATTATGCATGGATATATATAGAAAGTTTAAACAAATTTGGAACAAAATTTTTTACCTACCCTGCCTTTAAGTAAAATGATCAATATCTGCCAGTGTGGTAATAAAAATAATCTTAATGCAAACGGAAAGTGTCAGAGTGTCTACCCAGGTGAAAAAAAAGTGCAGTAAAATACACTATTTTAGTACACAGTACACTTCCAAAATGTACTTAAAGTGCTCTATTTCCGTGCACTTATTTTGTACTTAATATACTAAAAGCTGTACTTTAGTACTACTTAAGGTAATCTTAAGAACATCTAAGTGTACTCAACTGTGCTATTTTGAGACACCATGAATTTGAACTAAAATGTGCTTTTAACATATTTCTTTTTTTTTTAATAATGTATTTAGTTACCACTTGTAGTACACTTGAACCCATCTTTCATACACTTTTAAAATAGACTTATGATGTATTTCAAATATGATTGATATATAATGAATACAAAATGTATTTATAATTTATTGCCTACGAATACATTTTGTATATATTTTTCATATATTATTCTTACATTTTAAATAATTCATAAGTGTATTTCCTATGTGTGATGAGTACATTTAAAGGTGTATGAAAGATGGGTTCAAGTGTATTACAACTGGTAACTAAATATTATTTTATACAGAGATATTATGTTAAAAGCACATTTTAGTTCAAATTCATGGTGTCTCAAAATAGCACAGTTGAGTACACTTAGATGTTCTAAAGATTATATTAAGAAGTACTAAAGCACAGCTTTTAGTATATTAAGTACAAAATAAGTGCATAGAAATAGAGCACTTTAAATACATTATGGAAGTGTACTGTGTACTAAAATAAAGTGTATTCTACTGCACTTTTTTCACCTGGGGGAAAATGTACTTATAACTAGTACATTAGTAATATATTTGTAAGAAAATCAATGTCATTTAAACTTAGGATTATTATATAAAAGTCTACTAAGATTGAACTAAATTTAAAGCATTGAAAGCACACTTTTAACAAATACACTAATAAAACTCCTCTGTATATTTTTATTTAATTGCACTAAAAATCAATTTAAGTAGTAGTGGTATTTAGTATACTTTTCCAAGTGCAGTGAAATACTACTGAAGTACAAATATACATTGAATTAGTGTATTTATAGTGTATAACTTTGACACTTTTATTTAGCACCAAAATAAAGAATGTACTACAAATGTACTTGCTTGTATTTAAGTATTTTTTTTAATGCACTCAAGTATACTTTTTTTCTCCTAGGTATTACTAAGTGCAAATTTACAGTAGCTCTGCCCACCAATTTCACATCAGGTTAAAACTGACCCATGTTCCAGTGGCTGCAGTGGTGTAGGCAATAGTGTGTTGGGTGCGGACAATTAACTTGTGATGTGATTGAATGGGTTCGAATCTGCCTTTTGCCGAGCTCGCTATTTTCCCTTTTCCCATCACATATCACATCAGAAAGGCATTTTTTTTAAAATAAAAATGAAGAAACTTTTCTAAAAGTGGAAGTAAATTGCCTAACGAGTGTTTAATAACGATAAAATCATTTACACTCTTATTATTGCATCCTGCATTATTTTTTTCTTCTTTTTTTTGCATGTGGGATACCATGAAAATAAATATTAGTTCAATAACTTACCATTCTACCAGTTTTCACCTTTGATATTATAACAGTGATAAGAATTAAACTTGCATTGACTCATAAGTATGCGGATGTCCTTTTGTCATGTGCTGTTGCCATGGTGAATCGTAATATCGGAGCTCCATTGATGATGGCTTTTCATAGTCGTGGTGCACACGCTTAACTCCGAGTCAACCTACTCAGAGTCGACTGAACTAACTCAATTCAGCTGTTCTGAAACTGAAAACTCAGAGTTTCCCATCTCAGATTAAGTCAACTCAAAGTTCAAGTTTCAACTCAGAGTTGGTTGAACCTCATTATTGAAACGGGCCCCAGGTGTTTTCCTATTTGTACAACAATTTGATGGATATAATGTAATACAAACCTTAATTTTTTTCAGGGAGGTTCCCCTCAGAAAGTTTTCTCTCAGAACAGAACACAAAATATATCCAGTTTTAACCTGTTTGGCACAGACTACCCAGCACTGTGTTACACTGACCCAGTGCTGGGTAGTTATATGAGAAGGTTCATCATGACCCAGCAGCTGACCTAAAAACATACAGGTTACCCAGCACCTGGGTAAAAATATTAAAAACAACCCAATAAAATGACCCAACAGGCTGAATCCAGCAGCTTTTTTAGGATGTAATAGTAGTAGCTGTAGTAGTTTTTTGAGCTAGAGCTCCGTCGAGCTGATTCCTAATTGTTTGTTTTTGCCTCGTAAAATCTAACTTATAATCTATCACTCTTTCTTTTTCGGTGGGGGAACACATCCCCAACATTATTTTATATAAAAAACATTTGGATTACCTTGATATCGCTAGTTTTATCCGACTTCCCGAACTTTCGCTACTAGCTTTAGCCCGTTAGCATTAGCGGCGTGCCACGCCCACGCTACGCTAGCGTTTGTACTCTTCTCTCTCACAATATTATTGTTTCATCTAAGTTACTCTAATGGCGAGTGTATTGGATGTTTCTCTACCTTTGTGTGCAGGTGAGGACACGTTTGAGCTGCATGCGGTGCAGTTGGAACTGGAGGCCGTGGAGCAGCAGATCCGGATCCTTCTCGAGAAGCAGGCCGAGTTACGCGAGTGGCAGACAGCGCTGGAAACTTCTCGCGCTGACGCTCACCAACCCTCGGTAAGTTTGCAGCGCGATATTAACACTCCTGCCTCCTCTACGCCGTGTGTTTCTCTGCACAGGGCCCGAGCACCAAAAACGCGTTCATCCCAGCCCTCGTTCACTCCGGCGCCGTCACACCAGGGACCTTGGGTGCTTCAGCAGCGGAAGACGCGAGCCAGGCCTCGGACCAGGACCTCTCCTCCGCCGCCCCCGGTCTTCGACGTCTCGACACGGAACCGCTTCTCCCCTCTTCGCGAGGCAGAACGCGACGCCTTGGTCATCGGAGACTCCATCGTCCGCCACGTCCACGCTACCACAGCCAAAGGTAAGGTGCGCAGTCACTGTTTTCCTGGTGCTCGTGTTCTCGATGTCTCTGCGCAGATTCCCGCGATCCTCAACGGTTTTGAGACCATCGGAGCTGTAGTGCTGCACGCGGGGGTGAACGACACCAGGCTGCGGCAGACGGAGGTGCTGAAGCAGGACTTCAGAAGCCTGATCGAGACGGTACGAGCCACATCGCCCGCGACGAAGATCATCGTGTCCGGACCGCTTCCGACGTACCGACGAGGACATGAAAGGTTCAGTAGATTATTTGCTTTAAATGAATGGTTGATGTCTTGGTGTAATGAACAGAAGCTGCTCTTTGTAAATAATTGGAATCTTTTCTGGGAGCGTCCTAGGCTTTTCCGTGCTGATGGCCTGCACCCCAGCAGCATCGGAGCTGATCTTCTGTCAGAGAACATCTCCAAGACGCTTCGCACCATATGACTAGTAAGTCAAACCTCAAATCACAGCCTGTGTTCTGCCCACTTCATTGATAGAAATGTGAGTGTAGTACAGTCTATAGAAACTGTGTCTATTCCCCGAATAGTGAGGTTTAACAATAAAAATAAAGGATCTAGAAAAAACCTAATCGTGATCAAACCAGATTTTTGTAAAATTACTGAATTAGAGATTGTAAAAAACAATCTCTAAAACTAGGGCTACTAAACATTAGATCGCTGACACCTAAGGCAGTTATCATAAATGAAATTATCACGGATAATAATCTTGATGTAATTTGCCTTACTGAAACATGGCTTAAAGCAAATGATTATTTTGGTCTTAATGAGTCTTGTCCTCCTGGCTACCGTTATAAAAATAAATGCCGCCTGATTGGCCGTGGCGGTGGTGTAGCAACAATCTATAGAGAGATACTTAATGTTACTCAGAGAACAAACTACAGGTTTAATTCATTTGAAATTCTTATGCTAAATGTTACACTCTCAGATATAAGTAAAAAGTCGCTACTATCTCTTGCTTTGGCTACCATTTATAGACCTCCAGGGCCTTATGCTGATTTCCTAAAAGAGTTTGCAGACTTTCTCTCAGACCTATTGGTCAACGTTGATAAAGCGCTGATTGTTGGAGATTTTAACATTCATGTAGACAATACAAATGATACGTTAGGGGCTGCGTTTACAGATTTACTAAACTCATTTGGGGTCGAACAAAACGTCACTGGACACACTCACCGTCTTAATCATACTCTAGATTTAATTATATCACATGGAATAAATCCTACTGATATAGAAATTCTACCGCAAAGTGATGACGTCTCTGATCACTACCTTGTAACATGCGTACTGCATACTGATGATATTTGTCAAATTGCGCCACGATATCGACTAGGCAGAACAATTCTCCCGACAACTATAGATAAATTCACAAATAATCTGCCTGATCTGTCTCAGCTGCTCATCGTACCCAAACACGCAAATGATCTTGAGGAAATGACTAGCAGTATGTGCACCATTTTTACTAGTACATTAGATACTGTTGCACCGATGAGATTAAAAAAGGTTAGAGAGAAAAATACTGTTCCATGGTACAACAGTATTACTCGCGCTATGAAAAGAGAAACTCGTAATCTAGAACGCAAATGGAGACAAACTCGTTTAGAGGTCTTCAGAATCGCATGGAAAGACAGTTCATCCCGCTATAGAAAGACTCTAATAGCAGCCAGGGCTGAGCATCTTCGCAAACTTATAGAGAATAACCAAAACAATCCACGGTTCTTATTTAGTACAGTAGCTAGATTAACAAATAAACAGATATCACCAGAACAAAATGTTTCATTACAGTTTAGTAGTGATGACTTTATGAATTTCTTTAATGAAAAAATCGAAAGTATCAGAAATAAAATTGTAAATGTACAACCTTTGACAGATTTTTATGATTCAGCCTCAATTATCGCCCCTCAAGAACAGTTGCAGTGCTTTACAACTATAGGACAGGAAGAGCTAAATAAACTTATTACTGCGTCTAAACCAACAACATGTTTATTAGATCCAATACCCACTAAACTACTGAAAGAACTGTTACCTGTAGCAGAAGAACCTCTTCTCAATATTATCAACTCGTCTTTATCTCTAGGTCACGTCCCACGATCGTTCAAGCTAGCAGTTATTAAGCCTCTCATTAAGAAACCACAATTAGATCCAAACATATTAGCAAATTACAGACCCATTTCAAATCTTCCATTTATGTCTAAAATACTAGAAAAAGTAGTGTCGGTCCAATTGTGCTCCTTCTTGCAAAAAAACTCTATCTATGAAAAATTCCAGTCAGGATTCAGGTCTCATCATAGCACAGAAACTGCGCTCGTTAAAATTACAAACGACTTGCTTCTAGCTTCTGACCAAGGCTGTGTCTCAATACTAGTGTTACTTGATCTCAGTGCTGCGTTTGACACTATAGATCATATAATACTCTTAGATCGACTACAATATTACACTGGTATTCAGGGACAGGCATTACGGTGGTTTAAGTCGTACCTATCAGACCGTCACAATTTTGTTTATATAAACGGGGAAAAATCTAAGATAACGATAGTAAACTATGGAGTGCCGCAAGGATCTGTGTTAGGCCCTCTGCTATTTTCAATTTACATGCTGCCACTCGGCAATATTATAAGAAAACATGGAATTAGTTTCCACTGCTATGCCGATGATACTCAGTTATATATTTCATCACGACCAGATGAAATCTCTAAATTATCCAAACTGACAGAGTGTGTTAAAGAATTAAAACATTGGATGACTAGTAATTTTCTTCTATTAAATTCAGATAAGACTGAAGTATTACTTATTGGACCAAAAACCTGTACACAGAATCTCTCAGACTACAATCTGCATTTAGAAGGATGTACTGTTACTCCATCCTCGACAGTTAAAGACCTGGGTGTTATATTAGACAGCAACTTGTCCTTTGAAAATCATATTTCATATGTTACAAAAACAGCCTTCTTTCACCTCAGAAACATTGCTAAAATACGGAATATGTTATCTATTTCTGATGCAGAAAAGTTAGTTCATGCTTTCATGACGTCTCGACTAGATTACTGTAATGCATTATTAGCTGGTTGTCCTGCTTCCTCAATAAACAAGCTACAATTAGTACAAAATGCAGCTGCTAGAGTTCTTACCAGGTCAAGAAAATATGATCATATAACACCAATCTTATCATCTCTACACTGGTTACCTATTAAGTTCCGTATCGATTATAAAGTATTGCTAATGACCTATAAGGCTCTAAATGGTTTAGCTCCTGTGTACTTAACCGATCTTCTATCGCCCTACAATCCTTCACGCTCTCTAAGGTCTTTGCTTAAAGTTATGAACAGCAGCTACGCTAATTATTCTCCTTTTGCTTTTCTGTTTTACCTCGGGACACCCGCCCTGAGGTGACTAGAGAGTACATCAGCTTCAGTTTGGATCCAGCCTCTTAAGAAGACCTCAGATGACCATCACCTGTGAAGAGACGGCGCCAGCTCCTGCGAGGACTTCAGAAGACGCAATCATCTGGATCAACATTCACATTGCACAATCTCTATATCCTAATTTATTGTTAATGTAATTCATTTTCCAGGAGCTCTTTGCTTCTACCTTCAGTTAAACTGCTAACAGTGATTGTAATTAATTACCTAAAGTATATTATTTGCTAACTACATTCTTTAAATTGTAATGTTGACATCCATTTTCTGTAAAGCTGCTTTGAAATGATATGTATCGTGAAAAGCGCTATACAAATAAATTTGAATTGAATTGAATTGAATTAGCTGAAGTGTTAATGTAATAGGCTCCTACTCGTTTGTCCTGCATCACTTCCTGCATAGTTACCTATTAATAACGGACCATTATTCTAAAGTGTTATGATTGAAGAGCACTTATGATCTGTGATGACTGCACAAATATAATGAAGTATTTTAAAGCTTACCTGAACTTGTGTATACACTGTTTGATCATCCTGCTGGGCACCTAAGAGATTTAGAATAGCATCATTTTAAAGAATCACCTGACCATTACTGTCACCACAGAAAGTGTAGGTATGTTTATTTGAACATGTGATCTTTGCTTTCCTCACTATTAGGCATCATTTAAATAAAACTTCTATGAAGCACATGCATACACAACTGGGTAGTGTGTTGTTCTGCATTTGACTCTGATGTGTTGAACTTTGTAGACTCTAATAAACGTTTCATATGTACGAGTTTGAGTATTCAGTACTTGAATATGACTGCCTCACCATTCACCATGTATTCAGTAATTCAAGTGTGTAATGTATGAAAAAATGTAATTCAACTGGTACATCATATCACATGACCATCAACGTGAATTCCAAAAAAATGTTATTCTGAGGGTACAGGCTTGAAAATAAAGCTCTGTCTTTTGTTCATTTGATGCAACATTTGAGATAAGACAGACATACCTTTGTTATGATTCTTGCAAGAACAGTACAGTACAACAGTTGCAACTAAAATCATCACTGAAGCACTAGTAACAGAGACCATGAAAGGAAAAGAGCTGTTGATTTCTTCATGACTTTTATCTGAAACTATAAAGACATCACATTACAGTCATCAGAACACTCATATCCAGAGGTACAATAGTGAGGATAAACGGATAATAAACTAATTATACGAGAATAGAAATTGTCTTAAAATGTATTTATAGGTTTTGCATGTGATTGGTGTGTCAGTTATTTACTTTCAGAAGTTGTACAGAGTTGTTTAATCTGTATGGTGTCATTCCTCCAGCTGACTGTGTTGCTATAGTTACAAATAACTATGTCCTCTTTACAATACACAGTTAGAGGCTGCATTTCAGTTGATGTCACTTCCTCCTGACTACAGTTGCTATGGTAGCTGTTGCTGATTGTGCGGTCAGGACTACTGCATGTGACGTTCACAATACAGGAGTTAACACCGATCATTGTGACGGTCCAGTTCAGAACAGGAGAATCCACTGGATCTGAAACATATTTAAGGAAACTGCTGCATGAGGATGCATTGTATTTAACAGGCCATACAATCTTTTTTACACACTTCTTTTGCTATAATTTAAAGTTGTAACTGTACAGCTTGCCCTGTTAGGGTCTGAAAAGGTAAAATGTGCATTTTCTACATACTACAGAAAACATTGAATCTGTGCAAGATTATTTAGAAGTTAAAATTTCATTCAATTAGTCCTATTTAAAAAGTTTCAGAAGCAAATACCATTTATTCCCCTTCCAACTTTTGTTTACATCATCATAAGTTGATAGCACATAATATAGACCTATACTTGATCAAACAACAGTCTTTTCAGTGCATTTTTTTCACTGACAGACCAGACACTGACACTTTCTTGGCTGCACATTTATATGTCCAAGAAATGATGTGAAAAGATTTGTTAAATGAGATTTGGCTTGATTTTTGTTTTTAATATGGTCTAAATTGCAACTCAAACTCATCTATAACAGACACTCTGTATTTTGAAAATTGTTCAACAATCGGCCATTTTCAAAAAATAAATAAATAAATAAAATAAAAAAATACAACTGTATATGCTTTATAAACACAAATTATCGCCTTACATGTGCTTCCGTTTTCCGTATTCTTCAAAAAGCTTATACTGTATGTCCTATGCCTTCCCTATTCTACTTACGGGAAAAAACGAAACTGCCGCCGCGTTCGTTTTGTAAATAGAATAGGGAAGGCGTAGGACATGCAGCGTAAGCTTTTTGAAGAATACGGAAAGTGGAAGCACGTACACGGTGATCATTTGTTTATATAAAGAATATACAGTTGTATTTTTTTTTTTTTTAATGACCGATCGTTTCACTAGATAAGACCCTTATTCGTCTGGTATCGTTTAAAGCCCTTTGAAGCTGCACTGAAACTGTAATTTTGACCTTCAACTGTCTGGAGTCCAATGAAGTCCACTACTGAATATTTCAGTAGACTGGGCTGCAATTGTTATAGAAAACACCAACCTTTTTACAATAAGATAGATGGTGAGAGAGTCCTGATTCAAGTAATGTCACTTCTTTTTGAGAACAGAATCTACTTTGATAGTGTTAGTTGTGAGGTTATGAATTCTATACTTACCAACAACAAAAACATTGTAATGACAAATGTCTTTAATTTCATCTCCTATTGTTGTTGTGAAGTAGAGTCCACTGTCTGTCTTCTGCATGTTCTTCAGTGTTAGAGAGAAGGATGTTTTATTAAACACCACTCTGTCCTTGTAAGAATCTCTAGGACCGATGGTTCCATTACGGTATGTTAGAATGTCAACGGTGTGATTTTTGCCAAATGGTTTTATCGTCCAGAATAGCTGCAAAAAATCTGGAAGCTTTTCTCTCTGAACAAGCTCAACACGCCCTCCTGCTTGCACAGTCAGATTCAGGGGCTGGATTTCAGCAAAAGACACTGGAGGGAGAGAAAATGAAATTTTTAATAATAGATCAGGTCATCTACATAGGGAATTTTGATACATGTAAACTAGATGTTTTTAACGCATGTATATCCTAGTGGATTTTGTGTCATAAAAAACTTTTTACAACTCATGTGCACCACAGATTTTATAGCAGTTACCAGCAATACCAGACCAGCAGTCTCAGACTAGCCATTAGGGCCGCATGATACTCAGTGAGTATAGTTTTAGTGCTGGGGAGGGCTTAGGCATTCAGGTGGAGCTTGCTGTTTTAGCGATGTTAAGATTAATGGTGGGGAATGGCTTAAATGTTTGTCAGCTCTTCCCTAAACCTCCTGTCTGAGACTCCTGGCTTGGCACAGCTGGTTAGAAACTGCTGTCATGTATGGCTGTGTGGCTCTGAAAGTGCACATGTCCTGATATTTCACACACAATATAATTTTTATTAAAAAAAAAAAAAAAAATTACAAAAAAGTCAATTCTGAGAATTCTTTCTAAACACTTTATAAATGTTACAAATGTATTGCTGAAACACATTACAAAGACTGTAAATTGTGCAATTACAAAGACTGTAAATTGTGCAATGCTTAATTGTGAAGTTAGAGCGTTAAACAGTTTTTCACCAAGTCTCTGTTCAGGATTTTTTGGGCGGAGCTAAAACGGGGGTCTGATGACGCACTTGGACCCCCGAGCATAGCCCCACCCCTAACACTATATAACTGTCGATGACGCACTGAGCGTGGGTGGTGCTACAGCAGCTCACCCGCTCAATCTCGAGTGTCATTAGTTATACAGCCCTTTGCACATTTAGCTAAATGTAATGCCTTCGTCACGCAAATGCATATTACATGGTTGTTAAAATATACAATACAGCTCGGTCTCCTTATTTAAATTTCATAAAACAATGATACGAAGGATTCTAAAGTGATCGTTCTACACCAGATATTTTTTACAAACTTTCATCAGACAGCTGGGATTCACAGATAATCCACTGTTTTTGGTGAATGTGACTGAACAGACCTCGGCCCCCCTCCCGCCTCGGCCTTCCTACCGTCCCACCGACAACCATAGGCCGACACCCGATGATAGATATGATATGGAGCCGGACAGTCTCTCCCGTCTCGCGGCGCAGTCATTTGTCGACTCGACACCAGTCGGCAGTTTGTGCCCACCAATGAATGTTGCCGTGTGTGCTTATAAGTAGGTAGTCCACAGTAAATTTGCAACCCTCTAACATGATTCATTTCATATGCATCTCTCATCAACTGACTTGTCTAATGTGTCAAAAATACTGATGCTGCATCAGTATGTTTGACACATTTGACAAGTCAGTTGATGAGATGGCAGCTCTCGCGAGTGGGTGTGGTTTCAGCACAGACAGCGGACACGCCCCCAGCGTTTGAGAGCAGAGAGCGCTGCCTATTTTTTTGAGATTTTGATGACTTATTTCATTTACTTGCAGATATTTTTAATCATTCAAATTTGGCTGGGTGGTTAATAACACATTTTTCTGCCATGTGAGAAACTCAGAACAGATACTTTAAAATGACTTTACAGGGACTTTAAGAAAATTACTAACTTCACACTGAATTCAGTCCAGACTGAAAAATTCTAGCATTTTTTATTTATTTTTTTTCATATAAACTGCATAGAGCAAAAAGGACAAAGGGCAAAGTGCACGTGAAAGGCACATTCATGTGCACTTTGCACTTTTTTTTTTGTCTGGACTGAATTCAGTATGCATTTAGCAATTTTCTTGCTTGTTTGTTTGATGATGCTTGAAAATGATGGATAGACTCTTCCACAGCAGAGACAGTATGTTGATAAGTAATTCATCTTGTTAATGAATTATATATCCATTGCTGATAAATATTTTTTATTTTTTTAAAATTATTATATATTTATTACATTTAAAATTTCAGTAAGCAATTTCTGAGAAACTGGTCAATCAATACCTAAAAAACAATTTTGTGAATATTTGCTAGATGCCTGTTCTGTGTGTGCTGGGGAAGAAATGTGTTTGTACATATTCCTGGCTGTGTAATAGGAGAAAATCAAAGTGGGATAACACTTATAGCCAATCAGCAGTAGGGGCGTGCAAGAGCTAAAGCAGAGCTTTAGAACCTGTGTTAAAGGAACACTTTTCCCACAATTCCCCTAGAGTTAAACAGTTGAGTTTTACCTATTTCTAATCCA